>JARHVA010002643.1:2307500-2441482 GCA_037957365.1 Torreya grandis
TTTCCTTTCGTACCTTCAACTTGAAATGGCTTTTGGTAAGGGCTCTTAGGGATAAATAAGGTAGGAGGGTGATGAAGGTAGGTATCCATTACAATATTTCATAAGGTTTCTAGGGGAATACCTTGATTATTTCTCTTTACCAATTTTAGTATAATTAATATCAATACCCTCTTGGAAATTTCCTTTTTTGGCCATGAGGAAGATAATCCCCTTATGAATAAGGTCCAAGCTGGGTTTTGATTGGAATTATTGGAATGTTCTTATCATTGATGTCAAAAGGGTGAATCTTGTTAAGGTACATGGTGAGTTATCATTGAGGTATCTGAGAATGTGAGTTTTTATTTGTCATTGATGTCATTTAGGTTTTTGTTGCATCTTGTGAGTCCTAATTGTCACAAAGAAGTATGATCGTCAAGTGAGCATTGAAGCATGGTTATAAGGCTCTAGGTCTACATGAGGTCATGAGAGAATGTTGATTATAAATATATTATTTTAGTGGTGTGATATTTATTTATAAAGATTTTTATTTTTTGATATCATTGAGTTAAGCTTGTTTGAGTACTAGTTCTTGAGTATAAGGTGTCTTGAAAAACCTAGTTTAGACCTTGTGAAAAGGTGTACATAGTGAATTATAGTGAATTAAGAGAACACAATATTATGAGAGGTTATTTATCATTTTGTGATAATTTATGTAAATTTTATATACTTTTATAAGTGTTTCAAGCTCAGTTATTATGTTTCAAGTGCTTAATAATCCTAGTCATGACACTAGTCATAGCATGTAAAGTCCTTATGAGAAGGCATGAGTATAATGACTTGGTGAGATAAGTAAAAACATAAAGGAGTGGTTTTATGAAGTTTATTTAGTATTTATGTGATGAATTGGAGAACTCATGAGAGTCTTAGGGTAAGCCTACATGGGTAGGACCTTCAAGCCAAGTATGCACCTAGATCACTCCTAGACCCTGGTTGGCTGAATTAGGCATCATGATATGTTATCAAGGCATATGAAGGATGTATGACATTTATTGAACCCAAAACACCCCCATTTATAAAAATAGGGATGCTTTTTCAAATTCTAAAAAGTTCTTCTATAAATTAAACATTCAACTTGATTAGGAACCAATATTAAATATCTTGTGATGATCTAGTCTGTTATCACATAATCTTTATTTGACTTCATATAGTGTTGCTAATGTTTGATTCTTATGTTTCCATGTTGAATTTTTAATGGGGTCTCATTTATGATAACACTACCTATGGGATTTGTAATTTAATGATTAGAATGACTCATTATTTTGAGTAACCCTTGGTCTTTAATTGCCTAATTAGATCTATGTTTAAATCATGTTAAAAAGCCTTAGTATAATTATGTTAGCCTAGGTATTTTTTTAAATAAGATTAAAAATTTAGGCAAGGTCAAATTTATTATGGAGCACTTTATTATATTAACCTAAGACTTTATTCTAAGTCCCTTATGTTTCCTGATAACTTTAGGCTAAATTTATTTTATTAATCACATGGTGCCTTTTATTGTCTTAAACCTTTGTATAAGACCTTAGCTTAAATTTTTATTGAGATCTAAATTAACTATATTTATCCATAGGAACCAATCAAATTTAACTTAGTGGATAAAATCTAACAACACATGTTGTCTTGCTCGCAAATGATCTAATGACATAAGATCAAAGTTTAAAGGTTAAAGGTTCTAAGAGCTCCATAAGAATATTGGGTGGAAACATTGTGAGAGCGTGGGTGGTATATCAATTATTTGTGGGCCATTCCATAGAGTAAACAAAATCAATAAGACCAAATACCCATAGAGATGGAAAGTGACACACCCGATCATGAGAACTTTATTATATTAGCTTGGACTCTATCCTATGTTTATTAAAACAAATAAAACCTTAGGATTAAATTTATGTCATAAGTGCTAAGACCTTAGTCTAAGATATTTATCCTAATTTCTATATCTCCTAGATCTTATTAAGTCTATTTTATGTTTGCATGATCAAAGACTCCTAAAAAAATGAGAAGTGTCAAGCTCATGCATAAAGTCAAAGGTCAAGAACTTAGATCTATGGCGTGCATTAACTCACACACTCTACATATAATGGTATGAGATTAACAATGTCAATTTTGTCCCATATACCAAAATTTTTCTTATATTGTATAGATGAATACAATTCTAGATCTTTGAAGGATTAAAGGATGACTTACACAAGCTGTGAAGACCCAGACTATCACCAAGATGTCATGTAGAAATGGATAGGTCAGATTAATTGTGAATTTTATAAGTATGATTAGAAATCATCATGGGGATGAAGGATCACATAGAATCAATTTTCTTGATGCCAAGATATTACTTTGAAAAATTCATGTCTTGATGATATTTATATCTCAAGATCTAAGAGTTTAAAGATTAACTTGCATAATATGATAAGTACACAAATGTCAAAATTAAGATCATTAATTGACCATTTAGTGTTTAAAGTGTGACAGTCATGAAGACATCATTGACAAGCATGTAGATGTTAAATTAAGCTCATCAATTAATTGTTTGGTGTTTAAAGTGTGATGGTCATGTGAACATCATTAATGGTTACATAGACATCATTAATAGTCACACAAACATCACAATAAATCTTGGAAATTATCCATAAGTGTCCAAATAGTGATAGTCACATAGACATCATTCATGGGTGTGTAGATGTCAAAATTAAGCTTATTAATTAGCCATTTGGTTTTCAAAGATTAAAAATCATGTGGATATCAATGATGATCATATATACATCAAATTATCAATACATAGATGTCAATTTTAGACCATGATAGATATCCATATGGATCTAAACAATCCAAAGATCAATGCACCATGTTGATTTGTACAAATAGATCCAATGATGTAATATCACTAAGACTTTTCAAAGGTCATGGAATAAATAAGAAGCCACCACATGACATGTTTTCATGAGCTCAGATGTAATAATTGCTTTTTTTTCATTTTTCAAGACAACACAAAGAAATGGCATTCATGCAAAGGTAGAAACAATAATGTTTTAATTAAATAGATAGTTCGGCATGGACATTGATAAATGGACATGACATGATGGATTATGAACTAGTGAAGAACACATGAGTCTTAGACTTAATCTATTTAGCAAAAATAAAAATGAAGATATGGTAATAGAAGAAGAGAAGACTGCAGTTACTTGGGCATCTCAAAAATTAAGTTGACACAACATATTCTTTTAAGATAAATGCCTTGTAAATCCTTTCAAAGGAATTTTCTATTCTATAAAGGTAAGGGAAACATGTAACACATAGTAATGAGAATTTAGTCCCAATTAAGTAATGATTTTGGTTCTAAGGCATTGGTAAAGTGACACTTGTCCTTAACACATGTCTAAGTTCCATTAGAAAGGGCTAAATTAGAGTATTTTGATAGGTTATTTTAACAACTTGTAAAATAAGGTATTGATCTCTATATTTAATTTTCACACATTTTGAGCTATAATTATAAAATTTTCCCTTCTTTACACATTCACATGTTGCATAGATTTTGCAAAGGCTAACTTAAAATGGTAACTATAAGAAGACTCTTATATAGTTTTGACCGTAGTTAGAACTCAAATTTTAATTATCACTTGAAATGACTTTGCATGGAATTGAAAGATGAGGTAACCCCTTCCCCAAGCCTATTTAAGTAATTCTAATCCACTAGTTATAGGTGTTGGAAACTTTTCAATATATATGAGTATAATCAATTTCAATTGTTAGTAAATGTGTTTGAATATTCTCTCTCCAATTTCTATGTAATTAGGTTGATCTTTTTGGTTGTATGATTCAATAATTATTAGTGTGCAAAAGTTAAAATGAATTATTTCTTGTCTTGATTGATATTCTAGTCTTAGATATGAAAAATATATTGAAGGATTAAAAAATTACATTGATTTCAGTGATTAAGTTGATTGATTCATAATTTTGATAGTGTATGAGTGTTTTTATTTTAATATAGTTTTCTATGTGTGTGCAAAAATTGCCTCATATGCATCATTAGCCAAACCATAATATCCTGATTAAGGGTGTGAAATAGCTTCCCTAAAAGGGGTAAACTTTGATTTAGGCTTGTGATTTTCTTATATCAGTATCTCCTTAGAATTCTAAATTGTGTTTGACTGTGTGTGTGCAATATCTACTTACAATAGGCATATGTTTTGAAAGTACTTGTCCATTTAGAAACTATCTAGAGAGATGATTATTGAAAACCATATATTATTATTTTTTTCCTTACCCTCCCCTCCTTTTTGAGTATTTTTTTAGATATATCCACTTTAAATTAGCAACAAGTCACCCATATAACTCATGTAGGAATTCACTACCCTTTAAGAACCACACATCCATCCAAAAACCTTATCAACAACCTACATGTCTTACTAGCTATTTTATCAATATGTTATTCAAACTACATTCCTACAACTCATGCCCTAGAGTGGAGTTTACCTCAATTGAGATTCTAAAATGTTAGAGTCTACCTTGTTGACTATGGTGTGCAGAAAAACTACATCAGTAGTTTCATTGGTTTCAAAAGGAGGGATTGCCCCCTAATAATAGTAGTTATTTTTTGTGTAGGGTTACACTAGAGTCACCTTAGAGAGTGACCAGTGTAGACACCAAAATCGTGTCGACTCCCCTAGTCATCCCTCATGTTATTCTCCCTCACCTATTTAACCCCTGTCGACCACTTTCCCACTAGCCTTGACCTTGGCAACATGTCAAAATGAGCAGAAGGCTAAAAGTTAGTCTCTACCCCCATTCAGCATTTGCCGACCATGGTCACCACCCGATCGACATCACCGACGTCGGTCACTTCTCAACCGACGTCGGTGGTCCTGCCAACGTCGGTTCTCCTTAGCACTGCGTTCTCAACCCAAATGCAGGAACCGTTATTTCGTTACCCATTATCCATGCGGTTGCCAATCCATTTTCGTGATTGGTTATCAAACCGTCCTTCGATTAATCAGCAAAACCATGAACCTCTGGCAATCAACTGATTCATTGATTATTTAACCAACCAGTTCATTCATTCAACCAACTCTGGCGATCAACCATTTTCTTGCATCCAATCAATATGCGATCAATCTTTTGTGTCTCTCTCTCCAGCATAGGAATCCTGCTTCAGTCATCTTGCAACACATCGAAGACTTCAATCATGTCTTTTATCATACTTGCAGTGTGTAATAGGTAAGTATCTCTCTCTATGTTTTTGTTTCTCTCTGGTTATTGTTTGTTTATTACTGCTATCACCCTTATTTTAGACTTAGACTATAACCCTGACTTGACTTCCTCCTTTACACCTCTGTCTACTATCCCCTGACTACACAGTCTGTAACTCTGCTCAGACTTCCTGCATAAAACCCCAAACAAAACAATAGACCTTTTTGCAAAGCCTAAGACCCTGTCCCGACTCTAAGACCTTGTCCTGACCCGACCAGACTCGACCAGACCTGTCCAAGAACTACTACCTCGACTGATGCCGGTCATTACCCCGATCGACGCTGGCACTTTAACCAACGTTGGCACCCTTTCCTGACTGATGCCGGCATAGAGACCGACACCAGTGACTATGCAGAATAGTTTGCTGAATATTAGGTATGCATTTTATTTTTCATCTTCTATTTGCTTTCATTCTGTCTTTTCATTATTTCCATTTCTATCAAATATTTCTATTTTTAATCAGTGGGTTGATATCCTTCTAGGAAGTCTTCGTACTTCTGGGATCAGGTGTTTGCTTGATAACCCACCATCTCCTCGTCTAACATTTTTTGTGTTTAGTCTCTTTTCTTCGAATGTGTCATTCCTCCGTAGCCAAAGAGGAGTACCTTCCAACGTCTAATTTTGGTGCACACGACCATATCTAGGTATCTTCTAGCCTTGACCATTTCTTTTAGTTTCTCATTTTCTTCTTTGAATGTAGAAAGCAATTTAGCGTAGAAACATTCTGGCATGCCCAGTGGGACCCTAGGGCCTTCCTTGGGTTCTTTCTTTCTTTTGTTCATATAGGTGCATTAGGTTCCTTCCTTTTTCACCTCTTTCATCTCTTCTAAATGACATCATAAGCAGGAATAAAAAGAACTTTTATTTTCTTTCTTGCACTTCTAGACTAGTCAAAACTCATATTCTTCGACTCTTTCTCCATTCGTCTTCATACGAACAAACATTTTGAATTGGACTTAAAATACTTTTGCATTCAATTCTATTTGCTTGCATTTCTTAAACCACACATAGTAATTAATAAACACATATTGAATTAATCTAGTCCACTTGATGTTACATGACCAAACCACTTGCACAAAACAAACATCTTAACTTACCTGAGACAAGGCCCGACTGAGATTTCATCCCCCAGCGGATACCTTACCTGTCCCGGCAATCTTACTTGGATTTCATCACCAAGGAGAAAGCCCACTCCGTTCTCTGGCGGAGCCTAATCTCTAGGTGAAGTATATTTTGGCTAAGCGGGCCCAGTTTATCACTGGACTCGTGAAGTGAGGGGAGCTTGCTCCTTAGCACCAGGCCTTGTAAGAAACCTAACACATACTTCTTGAGCACCATAAGTAACCTGAAACCATCCATAGACTACTTCTTCTAGGACCCGACTCAAAAGCCAATCTTCCTCTACACACATTCTAAGGCATAAGCCACTATAATCCTAATAATTTACTTCAAGGGTTTTAGGATCTACTTGTGTTCTTCATCTTTTCTGTTCTTATCTGCTTGTTTGAGCTTGTGAGGATGTTCTTACTTGCCTTGAATGGTTCTGACTCGTAGCCAAGCCAAGGCTCTAGTCGATCATGCGAGACATCATCTGCTTTCATCTACCCCGTCCATAACCAGCCCTAAAATGGAGTTCAACTCGGAGACTGAAAGAACTCCTACTAGACCATCCCCGACCCAAATGCCTATTATCCCAGAAGGGGACCAAGATTTTGCACGATTCTTGGACCTCAACGTCAAAGCCTTACAACACTATCTCATGAATAGCCAGACACGAGACTCCTTAGGCAATCCAATTTATGGAATGCCGACCTCTTTTCTCGAAACTACGGCCGTATCAACAGCGTCCGTAGTTCAACCCTTAGACACCCAGGCTATTACCTCAACTAATGACCAGTCTTTGACCAACCATCCAAGTGTGGCCTCTCCCTCCATCGTTGGGCCCACTTCCACCGAGGTTTTAGCCCCTATCAATCTTAGCCCACTCAACCACTTTCTACCCCCTTTCAGAATCTGGTCGTCTCTATTCCACCTACCCTTGCTCCTATCAACACTAGGGTGGATACCTATCCATTGGCCCATGTTACCACTAACCAACCTCCCGTGATGACATCGAACCTATCCATGCCTTCTACCCAACCATCCTTAGTCTCCTCCTCTATCCCTACGACTAGTCATCCGTACGTTGCACCCTTATTGGTACAACTGACTATGTCGTATACCTCTTCTAGCCTCTTTCAAGTGCCTTAGAATCTAGGGGGTGCACCACCCACCAATCCATTAGTAGACATCATCAAAATGCTGATGGACAAGATGTCCAACCTAGAGACCTCCATTTTTGGCTCACGCAACACTCTCTCATACGCACAAATTTACAATGAGCCCATTCATTCTTCTGTCCCGATCAGACCATATCCCAGCCAGTGGGAACTTCCTAAGTTTTCTCATTTTCAAAGCAAGGAAGACCCACAACAACACTTATGGGCATTTAGACATGCCTATTACCTTATTGCCCACGATGATGCGTTGCTTTTACACACGTTTCCTATGTCTCTCTCAGGTGCTGCGCTTAACTAGTATAGCTCCCTTGCCAGCCATTCCCTCTTCACGTTCACTCAGCTGGCCTAGCCCTTCCTTGATCATTTCTCTATCAACATCACCAAGAAGGTCTCAATCATAGACCTCTATTATATCTGCCAATTCAAGGACAAATCTATTGCTAATTTCATCGCTCGATGGAGGGGCCTCATCAATCAACTCTCCTTTTCCTTACCCCAGCCTGAGCTTATTGAACTTTTCTCCCAAGCCTGTGCCAAGCATATTTCTTCCACCTTGAGGGTTCAAACCTTCCACACTTTTGATGAAGCCTTCACGATGGCCCGTAAACTTGAGTTACATGCCGTCGAGGAGAATAAAGTCAAGTTGCAGAGCAAGAATCCCAACTCCAAGACCAATGACCCCTCTTCTAATCCTTCCTCATCTAATCCTAAATCTAAAGCTTTAGTAAATGCTGTGGTCGTTAGATCTTCTTCCTTGTCACCTTCAAATAATTAGCCTGAGCCATCCACATCTCAGAGTGCCACCTGCCAATTTTAGTAGAGATACATATAGTGACAGTTTACTCCACTCAGATAATCATACGCGTCTGTGCTAGAAAAACTCGTCAAACAAGGGGTCCTCAATCTTCTCCAGATCTGACCACCTCCAAAATTTGATCCCTCACGTGCCATCCCTGCGTGGTATAGGGAAAATGACTTTTATAACTACCACTGTGTTAAAGGTCATGACACGGGCAACTATAAAACCCTTAAAAACATAATCCAAGACATGCTTGAAAAGGGTGACCTCATCCTCAACAATCCCAATGCACCCCCTAATCAGGGTATCGACATCTTCAAACAACCATTCCCCAATCATCCACCAACTCAAAACAATGTCCAGACCTTGATTGACAACACTCATGAACACAACATTCAAACAGTCAATACGGTCTCGCCCTTCATTTCCAATGAACCTCAAGAGGTGAGTCCATCACATGTGGATGAACCTATTTCTCCGGTTAGTTCTCTGTCAACCTCTCTCATCTTGGAGGATGCCTCAACCTTACCAGCACCACCAATTTCACCATCCTCCTTGTTGCTGCCCATGGAGGACCCAACCTTTCCTACTCCTCGACCGCAAGTGGAGGGCACAATCATCCCTGCCCTTTACCCACTTGAGGAGCTTCATTCTCCAGTTTCTTCTCCACCCAGGGAAGAACCTGCCTCTCCTTCGTCTCCAACCAAGGATGAACCTATCACGACTTCATCATGCCTTAGGGCCAAAACTACCACACCTTCGGTCCCATAATCGTCAATGTCTTCTCAAGAACCCAAACCTCATCCCACATCTTCTCAGCCATTTTCCCGACTAGTGGAGAAACTCAAAATTCTCCCTTCTAGGAAAGTAGAGCATCAAGGATTGTGGGAACGTCTCACAACTCTTCAATATGCCTGTGCGCTCTCATCTCATGGTGCTAATCCTCCCATGGCAGAACCTCCCAAGACTATCAACAAAAACCAAACTTCCACTGCTAGACCATCTACATCTCCATCAATCACATCAAAACCAAAACCCTCATCTACCCCACCTAAACCAATCAAGTCACTCAACGTTCGCCCTGTTTCTACCCTCACTCACCCGCAAGTGAAGGTGGACCTAGACTAGACTTTGACCAATAGTAGTCTTCAACCCAAATCACAAAAGACTGCCAAACCACAGAGGCGAACGCCTCCTCCCCCATCACCATTGCCCTCCATTTTGGGCCCTCATCCTTCGACCTTGCCCAGAGTCCTTCCCACTCTGACCTCTAATCAAAACTGGTTGCCTCCTTTGCTTCCTTTACCTAATGCTAGCCTACCCTCTCCAAAAGGGGTGGTACCTCTCATGAAGAATGTACCGTCTCTGCCTATCACTGCACCATCAACCCAAAAGGTGGTACAAAAACCTCCTCCAACTTCGCCCAAGCAAAATTCACCGACATCACATACATCGACGAGCATGGACCCTTTAGTGGGCTCATATTCTTTGATCTTGCATCAACTTTTGCAGACTTCTAGCATAACTCTTCCACCCATCAGGGCTTTCCAACCCCTCGGGTCTAAGCCCTCCTGGTTCGACGACATGAAGATTTGCTTATACCATCATATGCTAGGACACGATACCGAGACTTGCTATGCCCTCAAGGTTGTCATTTGCCGCTATCTGGAGAAAGACACTCTTCTCTTTGAGGACACTCTCGACCAACCCCTGACTCCTTCTCATAACCCTCCAACCTCTTCAAACCCATCAACATCTCATCAACAGGTTACAACCCCGTTATCTCCTTCACCTCCTATCTTTGAAATCAATGCCATTCACATCACCACTAGGTCACAAAAGGACAAGGTGAAAGAAAAAGCTGCCATTACTTAAACCTACCCTTTCATCAATCCACCTCAATAGCCCAAGCCTAAGATTTCTATCCTTGGCACGCCTCAACCCTCTTCTTCTTCTTCTTCTGGACTAATCCATGACTCCATGTTGAAACAACTTCACCAGATGCCTATGAAGATGTCCCTTTATGACCTCATCCAAGCCCTGCAGGTAGCGAAGGTCCAACCTGAGGACCCCTAACCACTTGCTGCCCTTGTCCACTCTTTAGCCCCTGTTGCCTCCATCACATTCAAAAATTTTGAGATTCCCACATCCAACACAGAAGATTAGGATGCCGCCCTCTTCATCACTACCTATGTTGATCAGACACGCATTAAACGCATTATGATCGACGGAGGTGCCAGCATCAACATTATCTCCACCCATGCCTTTGATCAGTTGGCTCTTCCCAAGAATTGCATCTCCAAAATTGATGCAATCTTGCGCTCCTTTAATGACACCACTGCCATGACCATTGGCACAATCGTCCTTCACATTTGCATTGGTCCACGCACAGTCCCAGAGCTCTTCTACATCATCAAAGGAGAGTTTCAATACAACATGTTACTTGGCCGACCCTGGATCCACGCCATGGCCTGTGTCCCCTCCACTCTGCACCATTGTGTGAAATTTGAGCATGATGGGCAAGTCCACACCATTCCCACTGACCCTTCACCCTTCAAAACTTGTAACACCACCTACCATCCAAATGACGTCCTCATTCCTATCAAGCCATCAATCTCGGCACTGCCTCCATCCGTGAAAGCTTCGACCAATTCGCAACAGGCGGTCACCCTCACACCTCCCCTTCAAGCAACGACCACAGACCCCATGAAAGACATCTTCCAAAGACTTTCATTGGGGGAGTATCTCTTGCTGACCAAAAAAAAAAAATGCGTTATGGACTTGACTTATAGTTGTCTCAGGGTCTCCTATAAAAAGGGGCAAAGTTATCTCTACTCTTAAAATGGGTTACCCTTTCCTCCTCCTATCACCTACTCAAGGGACTTCAAGCTCACTTTAATGTCAAAGTGATTTGATTACCGTTCTAACACAACATCTGGTCAACGACGTCATGCATGAATGGGGCTCTTGGTTCTAATAACCCCTATCTATGCTGTCATTTTGGTCCTTGTCAATGAAAGAGAAATATGCTTTTAAATTCTTCTGCACTTTGGTCACATTCACCTTCATCACTTATCAATCAACTCACCTCAACTCTCTTTTCAGACCACTCCCATAGCCTATTCACACTAGTTTCTATGGACACCAATATACATGGAAACTATCGACCAGACGTAATTTATGTTAAGCATAAACCAATACTTGTTGACGCATAAATAGACCTCAATTCATTTTTAGCATACATCCATCATGACTATGGAACATTGCTAGGGATGAAAGACTTCTCAACCAATGTTACAAAATACACCATTTGGAAAAGGCTGTAACACGTTTCTCCTCATCATTTCATCATGACCAAGACCAATCTATCGACCATTTTGACCACCTGTCTACCACTCGGACCCTTTGTCGAACTACATTGGTCTGAGGCCCTAAGACCGGGGCTATGTAGGTAGCACTCAGATGATACGACATCATTTGAGGTTAGCTCGACCACCCTCGTTTGTTCATCTCTCTGATGGACAGACCTTCTTTCCTCCTTTTAACCATGACCTTACCCTTGACCACGACCAATTTCCTCCCTTTGACCATTCCTCCCTTCTAGGGAGAACTACATTGGCTTGAGGCCCTTTCCACAAGGGCTATGTAGGCAGCACTTAATTGACTTGGGATCTTCTGAGGTTATCTCAGCCACATTCTTTCGTCCATTCCTCCACCCCGACCAATGACCATTGGAGATCATGCCTATCTCCTCCGACCTCGACCACTTCCAAGACAATGTTGCCTTGGTTGTTTTTGCATGTATGCTACCTCATGACTGGTTAGCAGAATTGTGCTCAGACTATTTTTAGACCCTCACAAGTATAGGATCGCAAGCCGATTGATCTGCACTATTTGTGACCTTTTTCGTGTTTCAAGGAGCACTTCTTGAGCCCGAGATACCTAGAACATGATGACCATTTGGAGCTTCATCTTAGATTGAATAACCCAATCAGTAGATGACTAAATGCTGAGGCCCGATTCCTTCAATTTTGGCACTCCTCAACCCTTGACCTGTGACACTTTGACCTGACCATCTCATGAAGTGGTATGCACACAATCATGACTTTTGCAGCATTCACCCTCACCCCTTTTTCATCCTCTTTGTCAAATCAACACCCGATTCCCGATTCCCTTCCTTCAACTCCTACTTTGAGGGGGAATACCTCATCCATAATTGGGGCAACCACCTCCTATTTTTGTCTTGCAGTTCATTTGAATAACCAACAAGATGAAATTGACCTTATCCACACCTAGGGAAATCACTCTTATTTCTGTCTTGTAGTTCATCCAGAACAACCAACAAGATAAAAAGGGGAAAATGTAGACATCGAAATCATGTCAACTACCCTGGTCATCCCTCATGTTATTCTCCCTCGCCTATTTAACCCCTATCGACCACTTTCCCACTAGCCTTGACCTTGGCAGCATGTCAAAATGAGCAGAAGGCTAAAAGTTAGTCTCTACCCCCATTCTGCATTTGCCGACCAAGGTCACCACCCGACCGACATCGCCGATGTCGATCACTTCTCGGCCGATGTCGACGGTCCTGTCGGCATCGGTTCTCCTTAGCACTGCATTCTCAACCCGAACGCAAGAACCATTATTCGGTTACCCATTATCCATGCAGTTGCCAATCCATTTTCGCGATCGGTTATCGAACCATCCTTTGATCAATCAGCAAAACCATGAACCTTTGGCAATCAACCTATTCATTGATTATTCAACCAATCAGTTCATTCATTCAACCAACTCTGGCGATCAATCAACTCTGGCGATCAACCATTTTCTTGCATCCAATCAATCTACGATCAATCTTTTGTGTCTCTCTCTCCAGCACAGGAATCTTGCTTCGATCATCTTGCAACACATCGACGACTTCAATCATGTCTTTTATCATACTTGCAGTGTGTAACAGGTAAGTATCTCTCTCTGTGTTTTTGTTTCTCTCTGGTTATTATTTGTTTATTACTGCTATCACCCCTATTTTAGACTTAGACTATAACCCTGACCTGACTTCCTCCTTTACACCTCTGTCCACTATCCCCTGACTATAAAGTCTGTAACTCTGCTCAAACTTCCTGCATAAAACCCCAAACAAAACAACAGACCTTTCTGCAAAGCCTAAGACCCTGTCCAGACTCTAAGACCTTGTCCCGACCCGACCAGACTCGACCAGACCTATCCAAGAACTGCTGCCTCAACCGATGTCGGTCATTACCCCGACCAACGCCGGTACTTTAACCGACGTCGGCATCCTTTCCTGACCGACGCCAGCACAGAGACCGACACCAGCGACTGTGTAGAATAGTTTGCTGAATATCAGGTATGCATTTTATTTTTTGTCTTCTATTTGCTTTCATTCTGTCTTTTCATTATTTCCATTTCTGTCAAATATTTCTATTTTTAATTAGTGGGTTGATATCCTTCTAGGAAGTCTTCGTACTTCTGGGATCAGGCATTTGCTTGATAACCCACCGTCTCCTCATCTAACATTTTTTGTGTTTAGTCTCTTTTCTTTGTAGGTGTCATTCCTCCACAGCCAAAGAGGAGTACCTTCCAACGTCTGATTTTGGTGTGCACAACCATATCTAGGTATCTTCTAGCCTTGACTATTTCTTTTAGTTTCTCATTTTCTTCTTTGAATGTAGAAAGTGATTTAGCGTAGAAACAACCAGATCTAATTCTCAAGCTATTTTTCTAGTCTTACCCTTGTCAAATCATAGGATACCTAAAAATATGCCAATATCCCTAGTTCATAACAGTCCACCTCCCCAAATTGGGAACCATATACCCATAAGGAACCCTTTATTAGCTAATTATTTAATGGGCTAACAACCACCTTAGTTAATTGGATCTACTATTTTAGTCCTAGGAGATGTGCATGATTTACCTAGTAATCTTAAGAAATATTTTTCATCATTTAATCTTTAAGGAGCAAGGACAATGAAAGAACATATCAAATATTTCAAAAATAATTTGAGATTAATGAATGTTGTTAATGAAGATATTGGATGAAAATTATTCCCTTTTAAATTAATGGATGCTACTTATGATTGGTATTAAAACTAAAGGATGACTCCATCACTTTTTTGCATGAGTGGTAATATACTTTTCTTGCATAATTTAGATAGGTTACTAGTCCCAACATAATATACCATCTCTTCATTAGTATGAAGAGAGAACCTAATGAGCCTATGTATGATTCCAATGCAAGATTTAAAAATATTTATAATTGGTTAACTTTAAACTATAAACCAGAGGAAGTATTAACATTAGAGATGTATAAAAATGTACTAGATCCAATTATTATGGTGTTCCTAAGGAGATTTGTTACAATTAAAAATTTGGCATGGGTATTTGAAGAAGCCATTAATATTAATAGATAACTCAATCATCAAGTTTTGATTGTGTCCAAAATCCACCATGTCTTTCACATGTTGAATAGGATTCCACATGCAAGGTATAATGCCCTAGCATTCAATCAGAACCAACTATATATGCTACCTCCCATGACATAAACAACATAGCCAAATAAAATATTCTTGAATAATCACATGAAAGGTAATATCTAGAAATATAATTAACAATTAAATACATATCCTATTGTTATTCTACTAGGCATTGATACTATGAATGTATAACTTGAGGCTATTCATAAGATGGTCCAAAAGCTAAGCAATGACTTTTTAGGCATGTAAAAGAATATGGGTAATGCTAATTCCCTAAATGGAAATTAGAATACTACATTACATAGGTATAATAAGCCATTAAATAGGACTACAAATAATATGGAAAAACCAAATAAGCTCCCAAATATAAACATAGGAAAAAAAATCTCTTTCCAATTGGTACAACATTCACAATACTTCGAAGCATGTTTAGCTCAACTGCATTAAATTTTACATATCATTAAAAATATTTCAAATAGAGGTTGTTAGACAAGACTAGATGCATAATCCACCTAAACATCATCTAGATCTTAGCCCTTCTATCACTACCATTTTCTTTGAAAGTCATGAGTTTCCCTTTCTAAGTGAAGATTACAGTGAGCTTGAGGACAACATATACAAAGTTTTTGCTTTTCACAAATTATTGAAAGGGGGATAAAATCTAAGGAATAATCAACCAATCACAACATCAAATCCTCTAAATACTAATACAATTATACCTATTCCTAAAGATGGTAATAATCCAACTCCTCCAAGAGGAAGTGATCAACCTAAGACCAATGAATAACATAACAAGGGACGATATAAGATTGTTGAAGACATGAACAAGATCAAAGAAAATATAACCCTTCATGAGTTAGCTTATATTATTGAACAAAATTATCTCCTGTATAAGTATATCACTAGGAGGATGCCTATGAAGAAATTGAAAGCATCTATAGCCAAATTAAAAGCATATAACACTAATGTTATCTATAAGATCAAGCTAGAAGTTTCACCCTTTTTGCTGAGTATTAGGGAATTTGATAAGAATATTCATAATTATTTAGTTTATTTTGGATCTTCCACAACTATCATTCCTACTTCCATATGTCAAAATCTTGGTTTGACATTGAGCATTTCAAAGAGGATAGTTTCACAATTAGACAAGATAGTAGTGCTTGTAGTTGGCAAACTGAGGGATGTGAATATCTAAGTAGCATCTAAACCACACCTTTATAAGATCATTTATATATTTTTGGTGGACATACCTAAATGTTATGAAATAATTCTAAGTATATACTAGTCCAAATCACTCAACGAGTATCTTTATATAGACTTTTCTCATATATTGATATCATAGAGAGTAGTTACAAATCAAATCAAAATTGATAGAGAGCTGAGAATGAAGTGTCCCATCAAAAAATATAATGCCAATAATTAATAGGTATGAGTCTCTTATCCTTGGTATTTACAATTTTACTAATCAAAATCAAGTACAAAATCCAAATACCAAAGGTTATAAATAGCTATGGACTTTACACTTTGAAGATGCTAGATCTAAGAAAAGATTAGGTGTGATAATTGAGCTAATTGATCCACATGGTAAAATTTTCTTGGTAGCATACATATTATAATTTCCATGCATGAACAATAGAGCTGAGTATAAATATTTAATTTTAGGATTAAAATTTTCACTTAAGTACAATTTAAAACAAGTATTAGTATTTGGTGACTCAAAATTGGTAGTTAACAAAGTCAGAAACAAATACCAAGACAAATTATCTTATTTGATAAGGTACAAACATAGGGCATGGGACTTAATCAAAAGCTTTGAAGATTTCAATATAATATCCCTTCTTAGAGAGAAAAATCAAGTTGTTGATTTTCTAGCTACTATTGTTATTAATCTAGATCCTCTTCAAGAATCTAAGTTAAAGAGGTTCTCTATTTAACTGGTGCCTTACCTCTCTATTCTTGATAACATAGAAAATTTTCAAGTTTTTTATGATGACCAAGAAATTATTTATCTTATAACCAATTCAAGGGGATTTGAGTACCAAATTATTGATGGAAAGGATATTAATCACCTTTGTTAAGAAGAAAAAGACAGGGAATGTATTCTCTAACTCAAAATAAATTGCATCCTAGCTAGGTTGGTCTCTTTGGAAAGGTAATTTTATATAGACCCTCAATCTTAGTAACTTGGGTAGCATAAGTTAAATGAATTATATTTCAAAAATGCGAATCTAGGAGATGAGCATAGCCCACACTATATTAATATCAGTCTTAGTTGTGCCCTAGAAGAGAGACAATCTGTGAAGGACTTAAGTATTTGATACAAAGAAGACATTACCAGGACATATGAAGACTTCAAAGTATATGACCCACATGTAATTACTCATAAAATTCCATTCAATATATATCATAAGCCATTTAGATAGATGTAGAGACCATTCAATCCTATTTTGGAGCATCTCATCTAGAGAGAAGTGAAGAAGTTATTAAGTGTAAAAAATATCTTTCCAGTAAGACATTCTACCTGGGTGGCCAATTTAGTCTTAGTAAGAAAGAATAATGATGAGATAAAACTATGTGTGGATTTTAGGAACCTAAATAAGGCTTATAAAAAGGAAAATTATCCCCTCTCATCTCTATATGAGGTGATATAGATAGTAAGCGGTTCTGAAATGATGTCCTTCTTAGATGGATTTTAGGCTATAATCAGGTACTAGTGCAATCTGAGGATAAAATGAAGACAACATTTACCATGAAATGGGGAACTTATGCATATAAAAAGATGCCATTTTTCCTAATAAAAGTGGAATTAACCCTTTAATGTGCTATGGATCATGCATTCAAATGATTGAAAATAAAATGCATAATCATTTAAATGGATGATCTTATGGTGTTTTGAAATCGTAAGAGGGATCACATAAGCCACATATCATCCATATTTTAGAGATTTATAAGGTTTTATATTTCTCTAAACCCAAATAAAATTATATTTGGAGTCATTGAAGGCAAGCTCTTGGGGTACACCATCACCATGAATGGGATTACCATTGATCTAGACAAAATTTAAGGCATTTCAAAAATTACACTACCAAATAATAAGAAAGAGCTCAAATCATTATTCAAAAAGATTAATTTCATAATGAATTTCATCTTAGTATTTTAAAAGATTTTTAGGCCTTTAAACACCATGATCAAGCAAGATACCATAATAGAGTGGACAAATGAAGCCCAAGAGTCCTTCAATGACATTAAAAATGCAATATCACAGACTCTAGTATTAATCAATTTAGATTCTATGAAATATTTCTACCTATATTCATTTGCTACAGAACATGTAATTATTTCTATCATAACACAAAATAAATATGAAACTAAGCATCCAATCAAATTCATGAGCACAAATATGAAATATGTAGATGTTAGGTATTCCATGATTGAAAATTAGATTTTGACCCTTGTCAAAGTAGTAAATACATTTTGACATTATATCTTAAGGAATAAAATCATTTCCATCACGTTTGATCTTATTTTCAAGCTTATCCTATAACAGAATGAGCTAAAGGAATGCTGAGGCAAATCTATGGCTATGTTTTAAGAATTCAACATTGAGATCAAATATTCAAAGATCACTCAAGGTCAAGGCATTGTTCAGCTTATGAGTGAACCAAATTGATGTATCACCATTAAAGAGGTATGTGAAGCTAAATAATCTAAAGGAGATTGGTATACTAATATAATATAGTATTTAATTATAATAATTTTCTCCTTAGAGCTCAAACAAGAGAGAAGAAGAAATTTGAGGATCAAAGTTGCTCTGTACATGATCAAGAAGGGACTCCTCTATACAAAAACTATGAATAAATTTACCTCAAGTGTGCATCTATAGAGGAATTAAATAAATTTTGAAAAACTTGTATCATTAAATAGGTAGTGGTCATCCTTCTAAGAATACCATATCCTATAATATCTTAAGAATGGGCTACTACTGGCCCATAGTTTATAATAATTCCCACACTGATGTGAGGATGTACCATGAATGTCTATATTTGGCCAAATGAGAAGTACAAAAAATAATTTCCTTATATCTGGTTTCTAAAGGAAGTCCATTTTCCTAATGGGGTTTAGACTTCATTGGCATCATCAACCCAAATTCTTTTATCATCCATAAATTAGTGCTTACTATTACTAACTACTATACTAGATGGACTGAAGCCATAGCCACCAAGTGATTTATTATTTTTGGGAAGATAGGGTCTCATTCATAAATAATAAATAGGTATGGAGTATGGATAAAATTACAATAAAATGTATTAAAATATAGGTTTACATCATTTTGATCAAATTAGTTTACACAAAGGAGAAAGGTACTTATCTAGAAAAATAGGATGATTCAGATGATTCAGAGTTTGAAAACTTGTACACGAGACTGGGGAAATATGTGGAATCTATCCTTCATTCTATGAAAGAATAAGAGCATTAGAAATAGGACACCCTAGTTTCCAATGATGTATTCATACCCTAGTTCTATTATCTTGAAGATCTAAGCTTTTTGGGTTTTGTTCACCAAGTTTGTGTGACCCTATCTATGAAATATCGAGGCCTGAAAGTATGTGTATCTTGTTATAGGTCCTTTTTAATATTAAAAACCCTATATTAACCTATGTAAATAAAAAAATGCATTAAAGGTAAAATGTGAAAAAACTAGTTTAGGGGAAGAATGATCACAAAATCAAGAACCCCTATTATTCTGATTACTACCTACATTAACCCTCAATCCAAGGTTTCAGATCTAATGTAGTTCTCCCTTAGGGAATGTGCATAATAAAAATTCACAATAGATTCAATAATGAATTTCACCTATGCCCCTTCTTGATCAAACATGCAAGTCTATATGTGATGTAGAATATTGAGCTATACTATTGACTTATTTTTAATTACCTATTGTGCAAAAGTAGTAAGTGCTAGATATAAAATGCCTTATGAAGTCCTTTATATAAGAGACTCTTTATTTTGAATTTCAGATCATTTATTCATATTTTTCTAACATTAGAATACTTAAGGATGAATCTAATAAAAGGTGTAAGACTTATGAAGTAGGAGAAATTGACCTTTGGAACCAAATTTTCACTTAGACAACAACACCAAAAACTAGACGCCCTAGGTTTCAGCATTGTAGTCCTATTTGGGCACTGTTGTGCATAGGGTCTAGGACTTGGGGGCATGAAATAAGTAGTGAAAGAGTAAACTAGGTCAGTAAGGGTTTAGTTTGGAAGGTTATGAATTATTAATAATGGTCAAAAAGGTGTCTAGGGTATGAAACAAGACCAAGGAAAATCAGACAAAAAGACATGGCTAGATGTGAATAAGAATCATATTCTCCAATTCAGATCTCCTATGAAAGGATTGTGAAAAGACATGATATGTGTGGTTTATTGACCAATTTAGGGTGTATAAATTTCCCCCCTTTTTATATAAATATGTGATGAAATTAAGTACTAGAGTAAAATAAAAAAATAAGATGCATACCTACACTTACCTATATGGAGATGAATATGATAAAAAAGGTCCAACTCACTTCCTAATGAGGGAACTAGATAGAGAAATGGAATAATGATTAGAGAAGGAAATAATTCTTATAATGGATGCCCCCTTTACTGAACTTAGAAGTGAAATTTGTATAATATGGAGAAGGAGGACAATGCTTTCCCCCTATACTAAATATCTGAAATGGAAATGAGAAATGCTTAGAGGCCCAAAGCCAATGTCTATCCTCTATCCCACATAAACTCATGTAATCTAGAATGTGTGTATACATTTGGTATGTTGTGAAGAGAAAATTCTATCATGACCCCACCATGTATTGTCTAAACTAAAACTAAGAAATGTTCATAGGTCCAAAACTAATGTTTTCCCTATATCCTACAGAAACTCATATAATTTAGGTCTAAGCAAGGTTATAAACCAACCACTATAGATGGCTATATGGTCCAACCTAGTGACAAATTGGGTAAAACTAGGTGTAATTTGAAGCTTTGGTAAATGTGTGAGAAGAGAATCGTATGTCCTACCATTAAATCTATATAATCCTAGATGTTAAAGAATGTGATCATCTGTGTCATGACCCTAAATTTGGTATCTATGTTTAAGTCTATATCAAAGTCACTATGAGTCCATATAATCTAGACCAATTTATCTGAATAGTCTATGTATCTATAAATAAATGGTATATCCCTCTTGATGTCTAAATGATGCTGAGTGACCCATATAAATTAAATCATTGTATAATCTTGACCAATTTGAGTTACCTGATGCTAAGTGGCCCATAAAGTCTAAACCATTGTATAATATTGACCAATTTTTTCCAAGTAACATTGATAATCTAGATTTTAGAGGTGTAAAAACCATGTTTAATGACCCATTGTAGTCTGAATTGCTATATGTTTCGATCAATCTGAGCTATATTTAATAATCTGACTATTAAATGTGTGAGAACCAAGGTGTATTTACCTATAGGAGTGGTTAGGGATACTAGGTAATTTATAGAGATAGTAGGAATGATTCCCCCATTTTGGGGAGAGGGACAAGATCTATGATAGATAAGGTTGAGCCAAAAGTGATGATTAGTGGCATATGAATAGTAACTAGGTTGGCATGTAGTGAATACATCAAAAGTATTTTGTTTGACTGGTGAGAGTTAAATTATTGGGATTGAAATGTGTTCTTGATTGGTTAAGACCAAATATTATGTGTGGGTATATTAGAGATTAGAAACATTAATGTTGTGGTAGGTAAACAAGGTGGTAGTAGATTGAATGGATTGAAAAGTTGATTGATTTGGCTGGGTTGTTTAAATGAATTTTTGATTGGTAGGTACCAACTTGAATGTTTGGGTATAAAAGAGGTATAGGTATATGTCTATGCCATAGTATGTAGATGACATAGTGAAGGAGAAAGGCATGAATTATGTCAAAGGTATCATTATCAGAATTTCATTAAACAAAATGGTTTGTAAAATGGAGCTACAAGGTTCTAGCTATGGGCAAAATGGGGTTTTGATTTTGAATTAAAAAGTTGGTTGATATAGGAATTTTGATTGACTTTGGGTTCATTTGTGCATTAACTAGTTTGAGATATTAGAGCTTTGGAGTCATAAAATACCTATGAGATGAGCACCTTATATGACCTATTTTAAGTAGTTGGTAGCCCAAATTTAGGCTGATAGATATATTACCTTGGTGAGTAACAAAATTACCTAGTTTTTTCCTATTTAAAATCTTGTATTTGTCATTTCTAAGCTATTGTAAGTAGTCTAGGAGATGTTTATCTAGTTCTAGCTCTCTTATCCTAGAGGAAACACTCTTATTCAGGATGTAGTGCTACTATCTAAGTTCTGGAACTATTTTCCATTGCTAGTGTCCTTCTCCAGTGTTATTGTCCACTAGGGATAGTTTTTTTAGTTTCTGAGTTGTTTCATGTTGTTGTGTGGCATATATATTTTTCCTAGCATGATTGAATAATATATATATGTAATTTTTTGATGTTTTTAGGGTAAGGTGTAGATGAGAGTGTTTTTAAGAGGACATGTGATGGAGATGTTGAGGATGTTGCCCTTGTCAACTGATGAGAGAACCATTGTAGATGGAGTAAGATTGGGTCATGTATGTGACCTAGGTGCTATATAGTGGGATAGGTATTTGAGCACCTCCTTATGTGAGGTGGAATGCAAACAGTTGTACATTTTGCTTCCTATAGGGGAGATTATTGTGACCTTGGAGAATGTGTATCAAATTCTACATTTGCTAGTTAGTGGACAATGGGTGATATTATAGGATGATATGGGTGTTGATGTCATTGATCATGCATCCTTGTATTTTGATGGTGCACCTTTAGGTGCACATTAGAGAGGTAGTGATAACAATTTATTATTGTCAGTTATTATATATTCAAGTGTTCTATGCCTATGGAAGTGGTTAGCCATGCTATTGGTTTCATTTGTTATAGTGGATGGTAACAGAGTATCTATTGCCTATAGTATGCATAGGGGTGGTTCATAGTGTTAATATGTATGGTACTATGTTCTCATGGGGTAGGAATATTATTTCCATTTTATATAAATACTTATATAGATTTACATAGAAGGCATTTAGGGGTGGTGTGGGTGTGACTACTCTATTGAATTATTTTGCTTATGAGCACATAGAAATTATGTGACTAATTAGATTATCGAGGGAGAGTTGGTCATCTCCATAGTCATTTGGTGAGTGGTGGATGAGTGATTTGTATATCTAATCTCCTAGGATAGATCACTATAGATAAGTTTTGGATAGACTGGAGGACCATGATATTGTATGGAGGCCCTATGGAGGATATCCTAGTTGGGTAGAGGATAAAGTGCAATTAAGATATATGAGGGTCAGTTATTGGACACATGACCACTCGGTTAGAGTGTATGATCATTTTCATTATGAGCATGTGACTAGGTAGTTTTTATTTTGATAAGATGTTCCTCTTATATCATGGGTATGGTTAAGGAGTACATAGGAACCAATGAGAGTAGGATCTCATGCAAGACCCACTAAGGTTGAGTTGGTACTATTACCTTTCGATGTGCAAGATACAACTATATATATTCCTAATTTAGATGACATGGGATGTACTAAGGCATATATTGCATGGTAGGCTAAGCATCGATGTGATCTATTATATCTTATTGATAGAGTGGTTATTCTTGTGTATAAGGATAATTAGCTGATCTAGATGATGGGAGGTAAGTTGTGATTATATTTAAATTCTACCTTTATTTTTACTTTTGTTTGGTTTGAAATTATATATCTAATCAATTTTTATAATTTTTATGTGTGTAGGTGTGGTGGGAGGTGCACAAGATGAGGCACTTACTAGGGTGGGGAGGGGAGATGATGAGTTCTAAGAGACCATCATTGAGTCGAAACTTTGATAGCTCACATGACATGTTCTTAATGATGCATTGGAGGAAGGTTTGATAGAGTGAGTGATAGTTACAACTAGAATTTATGCTCATCTTTTAATAAGGATGCTATAGCTATAACTACATAGGTTAGGGAAGGAGAGAGAGATGAGCTAAGAGATAAATTAGTTAGGCATAGTATGCCTCCACCTTATTATGGTGTGGTCAGTATGAAGATTGTGGATGATTATATGGATCTTCAGTGGTACTATGTAGACTTGCATGAGAATCATGGTTAGATTTTGGAGTGAGATAGTCAGTGTAAGAGGCATATGGTAGGTTGAGGAGGTGCAGGGTCATTGAGTGCTAGGTTGGATTATGGGACTAGCATTAGAGGAGAGAGTGAGACTGAGAGTGAGGACAGGATGCCCATTCATGAGTGATTGTATTTTGATATGATGTACATGTTTTGAAAATTGATTTATATGTATATGGATACTAGTTTAATTTTGGGTTTATGTGTATTCATTTTATGGATTCTATAATATATTTTTATAGTGGTTGTAAGTGGTTTATCTAGAAATACTTGATTTGGTATTGATTTTGAATTTGCATATGCCTGATAAAATAGTACTTAGGATATGTTGTTTGATTGTTTTGATAATTTTGGTAAGATAACATTCAAGATCTGATTTGATTATTCATGATATGTTTGTATGTGATGTGTGATTTGTAATCATATGTAAGAAAAAAATTGTTGGTTTTGTAATTTTTAAAATTGATTTGGTACAGTGAATTGGTTTGAAATTGGAACATATAGGATATTGGTAAGGTCTAGATTTAGATAAGTTAGTTTGGCTAGTGATGTATATTTGGAATTATCAATGCTTGTTATTAGTAGGGGGATGTAAGATATCATTGTGTGAATATTACATCCCTGAGAGTGGCTCAAGAATACAAAGGTTAACTAGACCTTTGGCTTCATCATTTCCCTACTAACTAAAACTATATATGTATTGTGTCTCTATCTAAACCTTGATGGCCAACTAAACAAATGCCCATAGTAATCAACCTGTGTAGGAACATATGTTTTATATAATACTACTCGATGTGAAATAACTATATTTTTACATGGAGATTATAAAAAATGCAACCTTACTAGATGTGCAACTGAAACTATGTTGTGGAGGAGACTCATCTATCCATAATCATAGTGGATTGCTATGTGAAATAAGACACTATGGTGTCTATTATGATGAATATGACTAAGTAATAGATTGAGATATAAATTTAACATGATATGGGGGTTAATATAATATTAATCATAGTGGGTTTCTATATGAGATGGGACCTTGAAATCTCAACTGTAGTGAATATCTCTCTGGAAGAGTATTATATTGCAGTTCCTGTGACTACGCTAGATATGTATATAGAACTATGCTATGTATTCCATGGACTATTATTATATATGTGGGTCATTTGTGTTGTACTAGTTTCCAAGAATTTTTAATAGTTATAATGGGAAATATCCTATGAGGATTTGTCCTAGAACCTACATTAATCTAATGATGAGTGACTGATGATTCCTATGAGGGAATGTCCTGGGATGACTCAATCATAGATGAATGAGGTTTATGGTTCCATAGTGGAGAACATCTTGGTTCCCCTTATGTGAATGATATAATCCCATTATAAACACATTTATTAATTTAATCTTTGAGTCCAAAATAGTCATTATCTCTATGTCTATGAATATGATGATAGTTACAAAAATGCTAATGTGGCTATCTATGTAAGAGACGTGGAACTCATCAATGCGTATATTTTAATGCGATTAACCTCCTATCTAGTATTCCTAATAATATGGTAGATGGGATACCTTTATCTAAATCAAACTATAGTGGTGCTTCACTATTGTTCTTTGTAGTTTAAACTACAGGTTGTGCTCTATAAACTAGCTCTTTGTTCTTGATTGGTTCTTTTTCTATTTGTGGTTTCCTATCTTGTCTAGGACATTATGGATTTTGAGTATTAGGAGCTATATATAAAGATGCTGCTATGAAATTTAGAATGATTTGATTAACTGAATCTACCTCAATCAATCCCAATTTATTTTCTAAAGATAAAATTTTATAACACAAGTATCTAAAAGAAGACTCTATCTGATATAGTATATTATCAAGTAGAGGTTAGCAAAGCCCATTAATAAAGATATGTTGAATCTCTAGATCTACTATTTTATATATCAATCTTAACATGTGAGCCTTAAATCTTAAGATATAATCACTAACTGGCTTCGAATAATTATGATGTAGTGTGGAAAGTTTATCATATGTAACATGAGGGCTGATGTTTATGATTTAATATCTAAGAAATGACTCATCTAAGTCATCATATGTGAAATGAACCAATAGGGAGTAGATGAAAGAACCAATTCTATGTTTCCCCCACTAATGTGTATTGGAATAACTTAAGTAGAATAAATGGGCTTGAATGAGATGGTAAAACCTTTTAAAAGGCCTAAAGGTGTACAAATGGATCTCCAGTTCAATCAAATTGAGGTAATGATGGTATCTATAAATTTATAGGCAATGAAGCTTTTATGGATTTTTTCAAAATAGGGTTACCATGTAGATCACTAGCATCCATCCAAGACTTGTAATATTTTTTTCCAAGGTAAGTATATGTACTTGGTGTTGTAATTCACCAATTACATGTATCAAAGATATGACCTCCTTAGATGGTACATTAGTATCTTGAAGTGGTTCATTTAAGCATTGTATTTTATTGTTTAATTTAACCATGGGAATGCTACATTTTGCAATTGGATCATAAAGAGGGGGTGTGCTCACTTGAAACTTAGGAGTAATGGTAACTTAGACCTTATTGGAGGGATGTTTAGATACCATTTTATTTAGGTGAGGAGTGAGAACTAGGTTCTACTATAATGAGGGGTGGATTGGGAGATTCATTCGTATCTTTGTGTTTTAGTGAATCACATGCTAATTTATTAGAGGATGTGATATTATTACTATAATGTGTATTATTTGAAATTGAAATATGAATAAAAGTAGGATCAACATTTTGACATGCATTACATTTGAGAGAAGGAGTGAGATAATATGTAGAATCATGATATGTAATTTCTTCTTTGCTATATGCATAATAGTCATCATTATTCCATGAATTATCACAATCTAATTTTTTTTCATTTTAAATATTAAAACTTGAAGTATCATTTTTGTACTCACTTTCATTCTCTTATTGATTTTCATATTCACTATCATACTCATTATCACTTCCATCATAGCTAGGGAGAGGTGTAAGAGAAGAATTTAATTCCTTTCTAATATGCAATAAGTTATCATTAGAATTTATAATATCATGTGTATCTATGCTATCCATAGAGGGAGTGTATGCATTTTCTTCATTTTTAGTATGAGAAATAAGAGTAAGTGATTTATAATTTAAACATTCTTTAGATAAATTATAGTTGAGAGCATAAAATGCATAGTTTGAACTATGCTTCGATAATTTGATTATATTTCATTTATAGTGTTGTGTTTTGAACATAGAAGTAGCAAAAGAGTGAGAGATTAGGTTCACATGGAAGAAAATTATCACCTATTAGAGGTTCATTTGGAAGTGTATCGTTAATTTGTTTATTTTGTGTATTGTGCATATGAGAATGAGGTGAGAAGTGTTTTTCCCATTTATCAAAAGTATTTTCTTTAGAAGAAGGGATGAAAGAGATAGGTTTGAGAGGAGAAGATGCATCTACTTTTTCTTCGCTGTCACTCTCATATGCATTATAATATTCTTCATTGTAACAATACTAATTATCTTCATTGTAAATAAAATCATTTTCTAAATTTTTAGCTAATGTGTATTTTTTCAAATTTTCCCACTCATTATCATAATTATGCAAAAAATTAATAAATTTATCTATGGAATGAGAGGGAAGAAGTGCCTTAGTGCCCATTTTATTTCTTTCATGAAAATGAATATGAAGAGGTACTATTAAGAAAATAAATGCAATAATAACTACTAATAAGGAAATTTTGAAAATACTTGTTACTATCTAAATAATTTACAAAAAATTCAAAATTAATTTCAAAAATTGCAAGGATGAATGGTTTGAAGGTAGGGGACCTAGTTTAGGAATCTATGGTTTTGAGATAGGGTTTTAAGTTTTTAAAATTATGGATATAATTTAAATTCTAAAATTAATTTAAACAAGATAATTGGACAAAAATTGAAATAAAAATTATAAGTTTGAAATTGAATTTTTTCAGAAAATAATTAATAATTTATAAATTATTTTTGGTACACTAAACAATTTTCAAAACTAATTTCTAAATTTTTTAAGGGAGGCAAACTTGGGGTTTGAGGACCTGGTTTGGAAATATAGGGTTTTGAGCTAGGGTTTTAGAAATTTTTAAAATTATGGATATAATTTAAATTTTAAAAAATATGTTTGAATAGAATAATTACACAAAATTTAATACAAAAATCAAAAAATTGTAAAGTAATTTTTGGACAAAATATGAAAGAAAAACCCTAAGGGTACCTAGGGTTTTAAATTTATTTGGAGTAAGTCAAGTTCACCACATGATTTATTAGTTTTAGGAAGCTAACGTCTAGTTCCTAAAAAATAAAGAGGTATAGAGTATGGGGGAAATTACATTAAAATAAAAATATAGGTTTACATCAATTTGATCAAATTAGTTTGTACAAAGGAGAAAGGTACTTATCTTTAAAAATAAGATGATTCAAAGTATGAAAACTTGTACAGAGGACTGGGGCACTATCTATAACTTGGATCTATCTTTCATTCTATGAAAGGAAAAGAGCACCAAAAATAAGACACTCTAGTGTCTGACATTTTAGTCTTACCCCAACATTTTTGTGTTGAAGATCTAAGTTTTTTGGGTTTTATTCACCAAGTCTTTGTGACCATATCTATGAAATATCAAGGTTTGAAAGTGTACAAAGCTCACTATAGGTCTTTTTTAATATTAAAACCCCTATATTCACATATTAACATATATAAAAAAATTCAATAATGGTAAAAGGGGAAAAAATAAGTTAGGGGAAGAATGATCGCACAATCAAGAACCCTTGTTATTCTGGTTGTTGCCTACATTAACTGTCAAGCTAGGGTCTCATATATGATGTAGTTATCCCTTAGAGAACATGCATAATATGCATGTGTGATAGATGCAATAATGGATTTCTCCTAGGACCCTCTTTGATCAAGCATGCAATTCTATATGTGATTCATAATGCTAAGCTATACTATTGATTTATTTTTAATAACATATTGTGCCAAAGTAGTAAGTGTTAGATATAAAAAGACCTATGAAGTCCTTCATATAAGAGACTCTTTATTTTGAAGTTGGGAGATTATATTCATATTTATCTAACATTAAAACACTTAAGGATGAAGCTAATAAAAGGTTCAAGACTTATGAAGCATGATAAATTGATCATTGGAACTAAATTTGCACTTAGACAGTAGCACTAAAAACTAGACACCTTAAGTTTCAATGATGTAGTCATATTTGGGATCTATTGTCCATAGGGTCCAAGACCTTAAGGGATGGAATAATCATGGAAAGATTAACCTAGGTCAGTAATGTTTTAGTCTAGAAGGTTATGAATGACTGTGAATGGTCAAAAATGTGTCTAGGGTATGAAATAAGACCAAGGAAAATCAAACAAAAAGACATGGTTAGATGTGAAGAAGACTCATATTGACCAATCAGAGTATCCTATGAAAGGACTATGAAAATATATGACATGTGTGGTTGTTTGATCAATTTAGGGTGTATACACCAAGAATTGTAAAGCACAACATGTGATTCACTTCTTGGAGGAAAACATAACAACTAAATTTGGCATACCTATATTTTTGGTATGTGATAATAGACTACCTTTCATATCATTAAAATTTACTAAATGGGCACATAATAACTTGATTATTATCATGTTAGCTTCTAAACATTACCCTTTGGGAAATGGATTGGCAGAATGAATAAACAAGAATCTGATGGATGTAATTAAAAAAATAGTAGGGGATAATCCCAAGGACTAGCACAAATTGTTCATGTATGCTCTTTGGGTATACCAAATAAGACATAAGCAAGCCCTTAAAGATTCACCTTATATTTTAGTCTATGTACAGAAGCTTGTATTCTTAATTATGCTAAAGTTACCCACTTATTAGTTCATGTAGGACTACATGGAACCATGTGCTGAAATAGAATCAATATTGTTGGACATAATAAAAATGGAAGATTCAAGTACTAAGGCCTTATAAAAATTCAAAAAACACTAGGATGTGGTCAAGAGATGATTTGATAAGAGATTAAAGGTCAAAGCATTCATAATTTTGTATTTAGTTCTATTTTAAGATAAAGCCTATGAGAAGAAAGGATAACATGATAAGTTTCCCCACTATGGATTGGACCATAATATATTTTAGAGATCGTAGGCAATAATTCATTTCATTTGAAGGACCTATGAGACAATGAGCTTACATATCCATTCAATGGATAGTTTCTAAAGCACTACTTTAAGGTTATGTCGTATGTTGATGTTATTGAGTAATGAGTGACATATCAGTGTAGTTGTAGGATTAGATTAGATTTCTTGTTTTCATAGAGTATATTTACTACTTTCTTAGAGTATTTTCCTTCTTTCCTAGATTAGATTTTCTACCTTCTTAGGTTTGATTTCCTACTTTCTTAGTTTAATTTATTTTTATAATAGTTTGAATTATGGTTGCTTTGATTATAACCAAAATAAATATCCCAACCAAATGATCTTATGAATTGCGGAAAGGGGGAAAATTAAAATTTGGTAGTTTGGCCCTTGTTTATAGATTGGGCATATTTCTATGTTTTGAGTCTTTAGGATAAAGGTATGTAATCATGAACCATTCTGGATATTGTCAAAATTGAATACTTTTAACAAACATATGGAAGTTGTTCTTAGAGTATATTCATAAAAATTTAGAAATTTTTCTTATTTTATTGGATCAAATGAACTTATCACATTGTGTTTGGCATGGATGGTATGTTAATGATTTGTTTTATAATTATACCATCTCACTAGGGTTCCATCTCTTCTCTTCTCATTCAATAACAAAAGAAGAAAAGAACCAATGTGTTAAAAAGAGAAAAAGACTATCTAAATAAAATTAAAAAGTCTCACATGATGAAATAAGGTTAATGTAACATGAATCATGATTAAAATAAAATAATGTAAAGAGAAGAAAGAGCCTAAGGTAGCTCAGATGGGGATATGGATGCCTGGATAGTAGCAGAGCAATGCTTAAGCTTACCTTGATTTAATGTCCTTTAAGAGAAACCAAAAATAAGCCTACATATTCATAAAGCCTTTGAAAAAAATCATCACAACAAGGGTTAAATGAATTACACGTTTGTCATACATAATCCAAAAAATTGGAAGGCAAGTATGTTGTGTGAATCTACTTAAGAGTCTATTTCATGTTTCTAATTTAAGTATTTTTCTTTGGAAAACTTCATGATTGATTTACAGATTGCTAATTAAAGTTTTTGGTTCTTGAATACTCAAGAGTATTCCCCTTGTGAGTCATCATTTGTTGAACCCAACACACCCCTATTTCTAAAAATAGGGACCCTTGTTCAAATTTTACAAATTTGTGCTATAAATTGAACATCCACCTTGATCAAGAACTGATATTAAATATCTTATGATGATCTAGTCTATTATCACATAATATTTATTTGACTTCATATAATTTTGCTAATTTTTGATTCTTATGTTTCCATGTTGCAGGTTTAATGGGGTCTCGTTTATGAGAAAACTACCTAGGGGATTTATAAATTAATGATTAGATTGACTCTTTATTTTCAATAACCCTTGGTATTTAATAGAGTAATTGGATCTATGTTTAAATCATGTTAAAAGGCCTTAGTCTAAGTATGTTAGTATATGTATTTTTTTGGAAATAAGATTCAAAACTTACATAGGGTAATAATTATTAGGAATCACTTTATTATATTAACCTAATAGTTTATCCTAACTCCATTATGTTTCCCAAAAACTTTAAGCTAAGTCAACTTTATTAATCAAAGGGTCCCTTTTATTATATCTTAAACCTTAGTATAAGACCTTAGCTTAAATTTTTCTTGAGCTCTAACTTAATTATCTTTGTTTGTAGGAACCAATCACATTCAATATAGTGGATCAAAATCAAATGTCATGTGTTGGATCACTCATAGATGATCTAATGATGTAAGATCAAAATTAAATTTTCAAAGGTTCTAAAATCTCCATGAGAAAGCTAGGAGGAAACATATTAGGAGCTTGGATGGTTGATCAATGGTTTGTGGGACCTTCCCCAGAGTTAACAAAGTTAATAAGACCAAAGATCCATAAAGCTACCAAGTGGCATGCTCAAGCATGAACACTTTATTATATTAGCTTTCCCTATATCTTAAGTTTTTTCTATGTTCATTAACATGAATAAAACCTTAAGATTAAATTTATGTCCTAAGTGTTCAGATATTAGTCTAAGATCTTTATCCTATGTTCTATAAATCCTACATATTATTAAGTATATTTTATGTTTTCAAGAGAAAAGAATCCCAAGGAAATGACAAGTTTTAAGCTTGTGTGTAAAGTTAAAATTCAATCACTTAGATCAACAAGATGTATTAACTCGCACATCATAGATCTAACAATATGAGATAAATATTTCCAAATTTCACCCACATAATAAGATTTTTATTGGATTGAATAGAAGAGTAGAGTTCTAGAGCTTTAGAGGATCAAAATATGACTTACAGAAGCTATGAAGAGCTAGAACATCACTGGGATGTCATGCAAAAATGGATGGATTAGATTACTTGTGTATTAAAATCCTTGATGGGAAAAGGTAGATATCCATTTGGATTCAAATAATCCAAAGATAAATGCACCATGTTGATTCATATAAAAAGATCCAATGGTACAATATGAATGAGACATTTCAAATGTCCCATAAGTAATAAGAAGCTACCACATGGCATGTTTTCATGAACGTAGAGGTAAAAATTGACTTTAGTATCATTTCAAGAAAGTAGGAAGAAGGGACATGTGTCAAAAGGAAATAGTGGTCATGTTCTAATTAAATAGATTGCTCAACATGGACATTTCTACATGGACACGACATGTTGGATTACAAACTAGTGAAGAACACATGAGTCTTAGTCTTAATTTGGTTGTCAAAAATAGAAAGGAAAATCTAGCATTAGAATAAAATAAGACTATAGTTACTCAGACATCTCAAAGATTAAGTTGACACAAGATATTATTTTAAGATAAAGACCCCTCAAATCTTTTTAAAGGAATTTTTTATTATATAAAGGTAGGGGTAATATGTAACACACAAAATGGGAAGTTAGTCATAGTTAAGTAATGATTTTTGTTTCAAGGCATTGGTAAAGGGGCACTTATCCTTAACAAATGTCTAAGTTCCATTATAACATGATAAATTGAAGTATTTTAATAGGTTATTCTCACAACTTGTAAAATAAGGTATTGCTCTCTATATTTAGTTTTCATGTAGTTTGATCTATAATATCAAAATTTTCCCTTTTTTACACATGCACATGTTGCATAGATTTTGCAAAGGCTAACTTAAATTGATAACTATCAAAAAAATCTTATATGTTTTTGACCATAGTTATAACACATGTTTTGAATATCACATCTAATGAATTTGCATGGACATGGATGATGAGGTGACCCCTTCCCCAAGACTATTTAAATAATTTTAATCCACTAGTTGGAGGTTAGGAAAAAATTTCAATATAGAAGAGTATAATAAATTTCAATTGTTAGTAAATGTGTTTGTGTTTTATATCTCCAATGTTTGTGTAATTAGGCTTATATTTTTTCTTGTATTATTCAATAATTCTTAGTGTGAAAAAGCTATAATTAATTATTGTTGTCTTGATTAATATTCTAGTCTTAGATGTGAAAAAAATAGTAAAGGATTAACAAATTACATTGATTATTGGTGATTTAATTGATTGATTCATAATTCTAAATGTGTATGAGTGATTTATTTTGATATATTTATATGTGTGTGTGTGTGTGTGTGTGTGTGTGTGTGTGTGTGTGTGTGTGTGTGTGTGTGTGTGTGTAAAATTTTCCTCAGATCCCTCATTAGCTCTAGCCATAATCTCTTGATTAAAAGTGTGCAATAGCTTCCCTAAAAAGGCCAACCTTTGACTGAGGCTTGTCAGTTTCCTATTTTAGTATCCCCATAGACTTATAAATTATGTATGAATATGTGGGTGTAATATTTAATTGTAATAGGTATAGGTTTTGAAATTACTTGTTCATTTAGAAACCAACCAGAGAGGTGATTCCTGAAAAACCATAGAGTCTTCTTTTTTACCTTACCCTTTCATCCTTTTTGAGTTTTTTTTTTTGAGATATATCCACTTTAGATTAGAAAAAAACCACCCATTCAGCTCATGTAGGAATTAAATACCCTTTAATAACCACACATCCATCTAAAAACCTTGTCAAAAACCTTCATGCCCTAACAACTATTCCATCAATAGGTTGTTCAAATTGCATATGTACAACTCATGCCCTAGAGTGGAGTTTACCTCCATTGAGATCCAAAAATGTTAAAGGCTACCTTGTTAAATTTATTATACATAAAAACAACATAAAAAACACTATTTTATCATTATATAGGTTTCTTTAGTATGTGAGTGTGATGGAGAGTGCATGGAAAGAGGCATAAAGGTCAATTTTAAGGCCTAATGTGGTTTGTAGGTCAAGGTCTAAGAGAACAAAGAGAGAGAGTGTGGCCTAATTAGGGGTCATGTTTAAATTATATAATTTTTTAGATTATTTAATAATTTTTATATCTGAATCATATTGTTTCAAGTACGCTGACCATGTTTTAGGTCATGGTTTTTAGGGAAAGTCATGAAAATGTGTTTGGAGGTTTCTTGAGTTTGTAGAATGGAAGGTTCTGAACTCGAGAAAGATTTTATTATTATTTTTACATCTTAAAACATAAATATTTGAACATAATATACTCATGGTATATGTGGTAGGATCCTATCTCAAAATTACAAGCATTACTTTTTGGATTGAGGGACAATGCTTTATGAACAATTGTTAAGAGTGGAAACATGTATAAACCCTCTTAAAACCCTAATAAGGACCTGAGGTTGAATATGTTGATAAAAATTGTCAATAATGTTTTATTATACTTATGTAATATATTTTATATTATATTATACTCTCCTAGGTACATCCAAGTGGTATTGGTAAGATAGGAGAGATAAAACAATGTTTTCGAAGCTTGTTTTTAAAGAAGTTCTTATAGATGTCAAAAGTTTTATTAGACATAGTAATAAAATGGATGGTGAAAGAAGGTAAAAAATCACATTCAATCTACGTTGAGGTTTATATCTATGTTATAACCCTCAATTATGATAAATTTTTCATCCAAATTAGCGAGTCGCTAACAGGCCAAATGGTGCAAATAGTGAAAAACCTATGCAATAGTGAGAAAATGAATAAGAATGTTTTATCATGATAGAGTGATGAAACCAAGTGCATAGAAATGATTTTTGTGACTTTTATGTAATATTAATGTTTTTTATAAATTTTTAAATTTATGTATAATGTTGAAAATGATGAATCCAAAATGGCTTGTCTACTAGTGAGGTATGTGTGTAGTGAGGTCAACAAATTGGTCTATAAGACCAATATTTACCACTAGACCATATGATGTTTATATTTAAATATGGTTTGGATATGTCATAGGATAATATAATTGAATGATTTTTTTTAAAGTGGTCATACAAGTGTTGATGGTTAATGTCACCATGACTATGCTTTAAGATAAACTGGTAGTTATGAGTAAACAAGTTGCAGTGATGAGTTTGGGACTCTAGGACCTGAGTTGAAGCATATAATAAATAGTGTGTTGTTTATTTTGACTTTGAATTAGTTTTAATTATTTTATAAATATTTTAATTTAGTTTAATAATTTTAAAAGTTGAAGTCAAAATGGCTTTTTTGGTTCATGCAAGACTGTGTGAGATAAGGTCAGAAGATTGGTTTGCAAGACCAATGTTTGATATTATAGCTTGGTTTTTTATGATTGAAGTTATTTTTAATATGTTATATAATATTTTTAATATATTTATAATCATTTAAATTATCCTTTCATGTGTTGGATGTTAATTAGTTTCATGATTTGCTTTTGAAAGTCCTGGTAGTTTTGAGTGAGCATACTAAAGAAATGAGTTTAAGCATTTTTGACATAATTTGAAGTATTTAAAGCATATGGTGATGACCATGAGGTAATATATACTATTTATATATAATTTGTTGATAATTTATAAGTGTATTAAGTTTTATCTTCAATATATAAAGGTATATTTTTTGGTGTACACATGCCTAATAGGACTGAGTACTAATGAGGGGTTTCAAATACTGATTTGTTGTAAAAATGTCTTGTGATCCTAGAAGACATTAATGGGGGTCTATTTTATTTTTATATGATATGTTACTTCTATTTTTTAGTTTTAAAGTATTCCAAGGAAGGCAAAGTGTATCATGTGTTTAAGAGGGCCTAATAAATCTCCATGAGACCTAGAAGTGAAATGAGGCCTAATTGAGTCATGTTAGACCTAGAAGGACTCAAATATAATTTTTTTAATGTCCAAAATATGTCCTAAGACCTATTAGTTATATGACCTAAGATTTTAAGAGTGTGTGGCTAACTAAGTTGTATATGAACAATGAATGGTGTATATACAAGGCAATTTAAGCCCTATTTTATATGTAGAGAGTATGTGAATGATATAGCACATTCTTAGGTAGAAGGAGGTATAATAAAATATCATAGGATTATAGAGTATATTTAATTAATATTTGATAGTTTTTATACATATTAAAATTAAGGTGATATGACCTAATCTATCTTGAAGAGAATTCATTGAACGAAGAAGCCTAAAAGGTAGGTTGAGATGGATAGAAGAGTGAGAAGAGATAAAAAAAGGTGATCATCATCTATTGTGTGAGAAATAAGGTTTTTTTAAGGTGATAAATTTTTTTATTTGGATTCATTTGTATTTATTCATCTAGGGGTTTGGTGCCTCCTTGTAAGTTGGCGCTTGCTAAATTCTAGTTGAGTGGATGCTTGACTAGTTGATGTCCATGCTCCATGTGGAGATGGTGCTTCACTAAAGGTTGGTTTGTATATTATAATAATATATTAAATTTATATATATTAGTGGTTTTTATTCTACTTGATGGTTTCTCACATATGTAATGTGTTATCTTCTTTCACGATCTTGTATGGTTGCATATGCTTTGATAGATGTTCATGTTTGTATGAATGGTTTATGTATGCTTAAGTGGAATTGAATGAATGTTTTGAAGAAATTAATTAAATCCCAACCTCTCATTGATTATGATTCTAATAATTGGTATTATATCCTATTCCTTTGAATCAGACCTAATATCCTAAAAGAGATCCTAGAAGCAAGGATGGTTGGTAGTCAAGTTTAAGGAGGTTTATCTACTAATAAGGATTTGTTATTCAATGAGACTAGTTATTATTTTTAGAGAATCAAAATGAGGACATATATAATGTCAATGGGAAATGATATATGGTATTCAGTTGTGGATGGATACACTGCACCTCCTATACCACCAACTAATGCAATGGGTAAGAAGGAAAGTGAAATCATTTCTAATGCAACGGATGTCATTCTCTATGTCCTATTAGATGAAATTGTTTCACTAAATTTTGAATCTATTTGATGTTTAAGGTGAAATAAAAATGAAGGGTAAGGATTAGAGATTATAGAGAACCTAGATCAGTTACATACTATAACCAAATGATGTTGAGCACTCCTCTTTGGCTAGGGAGGACTATCTGTAAATAAGAAAGAACTACCACCAAAAATATTTGTTAGTAGATATATGAGTGGACTACCAAGCTATGAGCTTGCTCCTAGAAGTGTCAAACTTCCTTAAGGATGATAGTCTACTTTTTGAAACAAATTGGTAATGAATAACAAAATGAAAGAGAGAGTAAGAGAGAGATATTCATACCCTTGTTTTACTTTGAGTGTAATAGAGAGTGACATAATGTAGGTAATGTGAGTTATTTGTGTTTTTAGAGGTTGTTTATGTAGGATCAAGGAGGTTAGTAGAAATACATAGTCATGAATGTTAGTTAGGCTACTGATGTTGGTAAGGAGATATGAGTGATGTGAGTTATGTGACTGATGTTGATAGGGGTAGTAAGTTCTTAGTAGGTTACAGGAGAGTTTTTTGAGCTAGGAAGTAGATGTTGGTCAGGTTTGTGAGGTTGGGAAGAGTCATAAGGAAGTGGGTAAGACTTAGGTGGGTCTAGACAGAGGGTTAGTATGTTTGAAGTAGAGGGAAATAGGCAAAGGATTTTTACAACTCCTTCATAGGGAGAGTCAGATTGTTCATAAAATTATAAATAGTATAACATAAACTAATTATAAAATGACTATCTTAAAGAATTACAAAACTTAGAGGTATACTTGGCTAGTGAAATAGATGAACTATGAGTGCCAGATAAATGGCTTTGATGGGGTGTGCTGAAGCAATAGGTGAATAGAAAAGATAAGCACATGCTACCAATTTAGAGGAATCCAAGCTTTGTGTAATATATCAATTCCTAATTTGGACTAATTTGTGTAAAGTAATGGTAAGCCTGGATGTAGAAAGTCAAATGCCTAAGCCTATATATGACTAATTGATTTTTTAATTTTACTTACCTAAATATTAGCTTAGAATTTGGCTTAAGTAATTGACATCAATGATCTCACATATGTTAGCCAAGGGTTGACCAACATCAGTGGCATGATAATAGGTAAAAGGGATATATTTGGACTATTTTTTATTCCTTCTCTTTCCAAGTGTGGTATCCATTAGGGAATGGTAGAAATACAAGGTTAATAAGAATGTAGTTAGTTAGGAATGTATGTTAGGGGTGAGAACAAGTCATGGGCAATTAAGATTAGGAGACTAAGTCTTGAGGTGACTCAAAGGGTAAGAATTAGTCATATGATGAGGTGGTTAGGTAAGGTGGCATAAGTAGTTTTTAATTAACTTAACTAAATATTTTTAAATTAATTAAATATGTGAGGGGTGAAAAATGGGTTAGGAAGGCTAATTATTAAAAGGGGATTGGGGGGTTTTAACATAGGTAATTACGCATGTGTGTGATGTAATTTTTGTGTCTACATTTACCCCTTTTTGTCTTATAATTTGTACTAACAAGTTACAAGACATAAATAGGAGTTGGATGCTTTAGGTATGGGATGAGGAATCCCCCCTCAAAATGGGAACCAATGGAGGGGAATCTAGAATCAAGTACCAATTTCAGAAGGAGTTAATTGGGTGGGTAGATGTTTAGTGAGAGTGTGGTATCATTGCTTGCATTTATAGTACTATGAGTTATAGTCGACATAATCAATAATAGGTGAAGGTGAGGAGGACTCAGATAGAAATAACTAGGGCATAGATTGTATGTGATAGCTGATAAGGTTTAAATGATAAAAGTTGTAGTTCTAATGGTCTATGTGTTCTAGGTATCCAAGGTAGGAAGTGCTCATGGTAAACACAAAAGGTTAGAAGTGACAGGATTGGCTTGGTAATGATCCAAAACACTTGATATACATATGTGTGTATAATAGCCAACTATAGTAAGGTAGTATAAGTAGTCAAAACAAGAAATATAAGGTTAGTTCAAAAGGGTCAATGGTCAAGAAGATATTCATGATCTCTAGTCAAAGTCATCATGGGTGAATATTTAGTGATATTCAAGGTTGGTTTTCATGGTCAGGGAGATATACATGATCTCTAAGGTTTTTTGTCATGGTTAGGGAGATATTCATGATCTTCAAGTTGTGCTAGACTTAAGGTGTAGTCTAAATGGTGGTGGTTGGGGTTGAAAACTATAATTTTAAGGTTTTTAATGTCAGTTATTTCACCGATGTTGGTAGGAAATATTTTTGACATTGGCACCTTAGTTTAATATTTTTGATGTTAGTTGGTGACCAAATCTAACAAAAAGGGGTTTGGTAGCCCACCAAAACTCATTTATGATAGTTGATTGGAGAAAAAGATCTCTGAGTGTTGTGGGGTATGGAATAGCTTTAACTTGTTGATTTGTGGTGAGTTGGTGAGCGATAAGTGGTTGATAAGAGTGTGTGAGAGTAAGGGTTGGATTGATAACTTGGTGGGCCATGGTGTGGTTGAGAGAGTGTTAGTGTGGGTAGAGATGGCAGAGGTAACAGGGGATGGAGAGATGAGGTAAGATACTCTTTGAGTTGAAATTGAATTTAGGTAGTTTATTTGTTTTGTAGGCTAAATTTGAATTTTTGGGGGGAGAAATTAAATTATAAGGGTAATAAATGGGGTAAGGGTAGGTTTAGGTGAATTTGGGAGGAGTTGGGGGTAGTTTTTAGGAAAAAACTTAAATTTTGGAGGTGGATTTTTGGCCCTAGGGCTAAACCATTCACTAATATTGATGGGGTTCACCAACATCGACTGACATTGGTGTCAATGTCAATTGACACTAAAAACTGATATCATCATATAAGACTAATGTTAGTTACCCTAAAAATCCCCAAATAGGAAAAAAATATAATTGTGGATCCCTAGTTGAGTTAGTTGATGAGCATTGCATATGAGTCATTATACACTACTAATGAGGAAGAGCATCGGTTGAGTATCTTGATGATGATAGGAATTATAGTATATGCACTACCAAACATAGATGGGGGGAGATTTCTTATTGCATTGATAGGTGTATTAGCATAGATGGTTGAGTAGTGGATAGTGTATGCATGAGGACCAAATTTCCTACCACAATTATATAGAGAGTTGTGGGGTTTAAGGCTATAGTGATGGTATAGTTTGTGCATTGAGCATTTACTCCATTGTTGGGCATATGAAAAAATTATGGTGACACAGCCATTAGGGCTACCCACCATGCTTGTAGCTATTTTCAATGTCAGGTTTAGATGATGGAGAGAGGCTATGGCCCAGACATGAGTAGATGGCATAATGTGGGACATTGATTATTATTGGCATATGATAGATGCATTGATTCTTATAGATATTGTTTGGAGGCCCTATTTGACATAACTTACATTTAAAGGATAGGTAGAGTAGCTTGTTTGTTTATAGAGCATGTTATGGGTCAGAGGGAGATGAGATAGAGAGTTAGAGATGATACCTTTGGCATGGGTTAAGAGATAGTTTGGCTTGTTACAAGACGTGCCTCCTACCTTTCGTTTATATAGGAGGGAATATATATAGAAACCCCTACATTTACCCTAGGAGACAGATGGGCTATATTTTGAGGAGCTACCACTAGGACCAAGTATGGTAGATCTTAGATGCATAGTGGTTTATCCTACATGGTGGACAAGTTTGCATCCTATGGTTCAGGTCAAAAGGCCACCACTAGATTTATAGGGAGTGATGAGAGAGAGAGAGATGTAGCCATATAGGCTTGAGATGTAGTGGTATAGGTCTGAGATGCATGAATACAAGCCTAAGATGTAGTGTAGGCACAATTTTTGGTCTTATAGGGGTAGGTTATGACATTGTATGGATAGGTCAAGGCATTACAGGGCTAGGTTATTATACTAAAAATATAGAGGGATAGTTTGAGAGTAGAAGGATAGGGTACTCCTCCTCCACCATAGGGACCAGTATAGGGTCCTAAATTAGGTTTGATGGGTTCATGGTAGATTGTGTCTATAGTGAGGTACAACATTACTTTAGATGAGATTTCATACTATGACAGAGCCATTAGGGAGTTCCCATAGACTTAGAGGTGTTCTAAGGATAGAGAGTAGGAGAGATCAATGACATGTGCCATGGCTTCTATCTCACATAGATGCAAATAGGTAGAGAGTGGTGATGATACTTCTACTTCATGACCATGACTATAACCTTGAGTATTCTGAGTGCTAGATGTTTTTATATATGTTGTATATACATTGGCCTATGAGTCAAAGATGAGATATGTAATTTTTGAGAGAGATATGACATTGATATGATTTATGGATGTATATTCATATTTAGTGTGTATAAACACATCTCAAAATAACAAATTCATGTGTATAGATATATGTGTGTGTGTATGTATATATATATATATATATTTGTATATATATATGTGTGTGTATATATATATATCTGTATATATATTTGTATATATATATATATATATCTATATATATATCTGTATGTATATATATATATGTGTATATATATATATCTGTATATATATATATATATATATATATAAAGTCAAAGATGAGAGATGTAATTTTTGAGAGAGATATGATATTGATATGATTTATGGATGTATATTCATATTTAGTGCGTATAAACACATCTCAAAATAACAAACTCGTATATATATATATATATATATATATATATATATATATATATATATATATATACATATATACGAGTTTGTTATTTTGAGATGTGTTTATACACACTAAATATGAATATACATCCATAAATCATATCAATATCATATCTCTCTCAAAAATTACATCTATATAGACACACACATACACACACACATACACACACACACACACACATGAGTTTGTTATTTTGAGATGTGTTTATGTGATGGTGATGATGTTGAAGTTATTAGAATGATGTAGATGTTTATTTTATGTTAATGTTGAGCATGTTAGTTGAGGTAGACTAGAATTTCCCATATGTGTGATGGTATATGCATAGTTGATTGGTTAGCTTCATTTTAGCAATTTTCCATATTTATGATGGTGTATGCTTAAAATAAATGGCATAGGTTTGATAGTTTTCCTATTTATTGTTGTTTAGAGAAACTATGGTTGTAAATTTGGTGTATTTCACATGGGATTATATGAAATGGATTAGTGGGCAATGTTTTGTTAGTTTTAGTATGGTTTTCACTAGTTATTTAAGTACCTTTGATTTTGATGGATATGTGAGTGATAATATTTGTTAAAAAAATAACTCTAAGAATCAAAAAAGATTGGCCTAAAGGTGAGAAGGTGAATGAATCTTTTTATGAGATGCAATCTTAGAAGAGAAATGAACATGTGATTGGGATGTGAAAGAAAGAGGCATGATGCTCATGTATTGGTAAAGACCATAATCACAATGTAAATAGGCTCAGGATTATGAGCCTCTTCTATGATTTGCATCATTTGACCATTTGTTTGTTAGAGAAGCATCATACTCACCTTGTGTCAAGTGAGTTCAAAGTCCCTTGAAAGATTATGAGGGGAAAAGGTAAAAGGAATGAGAGTGTTTTGGTAACATAACATTCTTAGTGGAGATAGTATGACCCTTCTGTGGGTTACCTGAGAGCTACTATGGGAAAGTCCATGAGTTAAAGTTTTTTTTTGGTTGTGTAATTCTATCAATGCAGGAAACCTATAATGGGATTTTATTTATGTTGAGGTCAACTGAAGATGATCAATATGATAAGCTTCTAGGTCATTATTTCCCTTGATAACAAAGCTTAGCTTAGTCATCCTTCAAGGGAGTGGTCTAAGCCTTTGTTTTTTATTTTTAATAGCTGTCCTTCAAGGGAGTAGTCTATTTATAGTATCAAGGAGAAGTTATATAGTTGTCCTTCAAGGGAGTAGTCTACATTGAGAATCATGACTTGAGAGATTATAAATTGTCTATGTATCCCATTTTTTTTCTTTTTTTCTTAACTTTAGTCATGGGTAGGACTATAGAGGCTTAGAGGTTTTCCACTTTGAGAGTAAAAACATAGCACTTCATAGGTTAACTATGTAGGAATAAGGGTTAAGAGGAAGGGAGATGAATGTAATAGGGTTGCTCAAGGGGTGAGCTCAAGTTGAACATGAGGTGAAGCATCACTTGATTAAAAAAAGAATGGTCATAGGTGCAAATTATTTAAAGGATTGGGTTCTAGCCTTCCTTTAAAAGAATACAAGTGATAAGTTCCTAAGCCATACTTATGAGCTATGATGTAGGGTCCAAGCCAATTAGGAGCAAATTTACCCCATTTAATTTTCTCCATGTTCATCACATGTTAATTTTCCTTTAAGATGAGATCTTTGATATTGAAATATCGCTCCTTAAGGTTTTTTTAAAACACATTTGATATGCTCTTGATATATTTGGAGGTGGTTGAGGTCTATGAGATGGAATTCATCAAGCAACTCAAGTTAAGCCAAACATTCTTGGTGAAATTCATCATCAGTATGTCTTGTAGAGAGATGTGAATATAAGGAATATAGACCTTAAGAGGCAAAATAACTTCCATCCCATAGACCAAGGAAAAAGGTGTAGCACCTGTATCGATTTGAATGCTAGTGTGGTAAGCTCATAAAGCAAAGGGAATGTGCATGTGTCAATCCTCACCAATATCATTGACTACCTTCATGAGGATTTTGGTTAAAGTTTTGTTAAAAGCTTCTATTTATCTATTTTCTTGTGGATAGTATAAAAATGAGAATCTTAATTTGATTCCAAAAGCATCACAAAGGTTTTAGACAATCTTGTTTTTGAATGATTTTCCATTATCTTTTATATTTTTATGAAAGACACTAAAATAAGAGATGACATGATGATTTATAACGTCAAAAAAAAATTCAGCCTTAGTAGAGATGAGAGGAATGGCCTTGACCCACTTGGTGATGTATTTAGTAGCAGTAATGATGGAATGGTGACAGAGAGATGAATGAGGGTTAATCTCGCCAATTAGATCCAAACCTCGTTAGGAGAAGTACCAAAAGTCTTTGTAAATTTGTAAGGTATGGCTTGGAACATGAAGGAGGTTAGAATGTTTTTGAAAATTGATGCAATGCCAAATGTAATCACTAAGTCTTGATGGAGTGTTAGCTAATAGTAGCCAAGTTGATGGATACATTTGGAAACTATGTTACCATTTAAATGTCCACCACAAATCTTATCATAGAATTCCTTAATGGTAAAGGGGATCTTAGTACTAGTGAGGCATTTAAGGAGGAGACCATCAAACCCTCACTTGTAGAGAAGTCCCCCTATCATAGTGTAATGAGTAGCACATTTCATGAAGGCGGCACATCTCCCATCATTGGAGAGGTCAGAAGGGGTAATAGAAAAGGAGAGGTAATCTATGAGTTTATTGTACCATAAGTCATGTGGGTTGTGTTTTATATTGCCTATAAAAAGGATGTTAGTTGATACATAGGAGGGAAATGCTAAGCAATGTACAGTGACATAGATTTTTGAGGAAGAGGTTGAAGAGGGTATGTTATAAGCAAGAGAAGCCATTGTGTTTGGAAACTTGTTTGTAGATCGAGGAATAGTTTGCAAGAGGTAGGAGTCAAATAATTCTAATAGCATATCTAGATGATGTTTATATCATTGTATAGTTTTTTTTACATAGGTAGGAACCATTAACCTAATTAACCACTAGTTGGGAGTCACCAAAAATTGTTATTGATTTGACACCCAAGAAAATAGTTGTTTGAAGCCCTTCATATTCAAACATATTATTAGTACATTCAAAATCTAGTTTAAATGACAAAGGCATAGGCTCACCATCATGAGGGATGAGGATAAACCCCACACCCCCACTGTGTTGACATTTAGACCTATCAAATAACATCATCATTTGATAGGAGATATCATCAGTGGAGAGTGTTGTGATAGATTCATCAAGAAATTCAAGGTTTGAAAGTCGGTTGTTAGCTAAAGGGGTATAAGCTAACGAGTTAAAAATCATTTGGCCCATAATAGACTATAGTTGAATAAATTCCAAGTCAAATTTAGTAAGAAGCAAGAGCTACTAAGCTACACATTGGTTGTGATATAGCTTAAAATGCATGTATTTGAGCAGATCAATATGGGTGATAATGTAGGTTTTGTGATTTAAGAGCTAATGACAGAGCTTGGAAGCTATAAAGACCAATGCAAGACAAATATTTTGGTTTGGGTATATTAAGTTTCATAATCAATAAATGTGTAGTTTATGCAGTAAACTAATTGTTCTCAAATGTGATCATCCTAATGTGCAATCATAACACCTAGAGAATGGTCTATTGTAGAGTTGTAAACGTGAAAAGGTTAGTTTTCCTTAGGTAGAATAAGAACCACTAGGAAAAGGAGATATCATTTGGGTATTTCAAAGGTTTCCTAGTAATATATATTCCAATAGAAGGAGAAATATTTTTTGAGGAGATGGTGAAAGGGTTGGTAATGATCCAACAACTAGGAGATGAAGCAGTGGATTGACTAAATTTTGCCTTGTAGGCTATAGAGTTATTTTATATTAGAAGGTGGAGGCATGTCTATTATTTATCAAACCTTAATAGGTTCAAATTTAATACTATGGAGGGAAATTATAAAGCCTAAGATCTTACCAAAAAGGACACCATAGATGCATTTATTTGGGTTTAGTTAAACATTATATTGGAAGAGATGAGTGAATATAATTTTGAGAACTATCAAGTGATCTTTTTGAATTTTAGACTTTCTAATTAATTCATCCATGTAATCTTCCATAATTTTGTGTAGTAGATCATGGAAGATGTAAGTCATGGCACATTAGTAGGTGGCACCAGCATTATTCAAACTGAAGGGCATGACCTAATAACAAAAAGTCCCACATGTGGTAATAAAAGTTGTATTGTATTGATCTTCAAGAGTAACTAGGATTTGATTGTAACTTGAGAACCCATCCATAAGTGATAGCATCTCGTGGCTAGATATTAAATCAACAAATTAGTTAATAGTTAGAAAAGAAAATTCATCCTTTAGACAAGTGAGTTTTAGGTCACAATAGTCAGTGCAAATGCAAATTCTCCCTATTGTTTTTTATGATAGGAAAAATATTGGAAACCCATTATGGGTATTCAATGAGTTAAATAAATTTAACAAAAAGGAGGCATTAGAGCTCTTCTTTGATAAGGAAAGCAATATGAGGATGCATTTTGTGAAGCTTTTGCTTAATAGGTTTAGCATCTCAGTTAGTGATAATATTATGGGTGATGATAGAGGGGTTAATACTAGGCATGTTAGTATAATAAAAAGTGAAGGCTTTGTTATGGTCATTAAGAAATGTGGCATAATGTGCTTGCTTAGATTAATCTAAATATTGGCCAATACTAAGGACGTGAGGGTTATCGTGAGAGGGTAAATTGATGTCAATGGTTGATTCATTTAACATAGCTTATGTTTTATATGGGATAAATCATTGGATATAGGAATCATTTACACCCATGTATGTGAGAATAACATCATCATCTTCACATTGGATGCTGTTGATAATGAAAGAGTCTTCATCAATCATTTTAGGATGAATGAGAGGAAAGGACCTTATTTCCTTACCCAAGTGATAGGTGAGGGGGCCCAAATGGATGGAATTTATTAAAAAAAAAGGAGGTATAAATACCTCTGATTTGATAGGTGATGGTGGAGGAGAGAATGGAGAAGGAGAGACTGGCTCTTTGATAATTGGTAAATGAGAAGCTTTGCTGATTTTAGTTGGCTCATCCAAACCCACTCTACCATTTTTTGGCATTTTCAATGGTTTTGTTGGTGGGATATTTAACAGGCATATGAACACCTTGCTCATAATGACTCAAACCAAATCCTTTACAAGAACACCTATAAATATATGTGTGAGAGAAGCTAGGCTTACCCAAGAAAGAGAAGTCACAGGTAAATAGTTGTGGTGAAGAGGATGGATTCTCAATAGTGAGAGCTCAATCAATTCCCCCATATGTGAAATTAGTTCAAAGGTTAGGGGGAGTATACATGATGACCATCCCAATATGAGGATCATAATTGGGGTGAATATGAATCTTCCCATACTCTTGTGGAGTATGGAATATGTCAAGTGTTAACAAACAATATTCTTCGAGTGATAGAAGCTTGAAATTTTCCTCCATGGGGTCTTTATCAAGAATTTGTGTTATCAGTATCTATGTAATTGATGTAGTGAAGCTTGGGGAAGCTTCAAAAGTATAATTCCAAAGAGATGATGTATTTAATGTAATGAGAACATCTTTGGGGATATAAGTCATATTACATGTTTTGAAAGGAGGTGGGTCGATAGGGATAACATGCACTTGCCCATTATGCTCAAACTTGATGCATCAGTGTAAATTCAAGGGAACACATGCCATATCATGTATCCAAGGTCATCCAAGAAGTATGTTGTATTATAACTCTAATTATACAACATAAAAGAGCTCAATAATTATGTGGGGACCCATATGGATATATAAGACAATAGTGTCCATCATAGTAGTTGTGGTATCATTAATGTAGTGGAGCACTGCATTAGTTTGAGACATATAATTATTAAGAAGAGATATCTATTTATAGGAATGGGTGGAGATAATATTAATACTACCTCTTCTATTGATCATGACTCTTTTGACATGAGTTTGATTGATATATGTGGTGATAAAAATTGTAGAATCCTAATCATTAGGGTGTTGAAGTGGAATTTCCAAATCACTAAAAAAAATTAGGGAAATGGTGTTAAGAGAGCTGACCAAAGCTACAAGAGGTTGGGGATCATTAGGTTGTACCTCAAATACTTGCAAGGAACTAATAAATTCTTGATGGTGTTGGGGTGAGTTTTGGATTAACTCATATAAGAAAATTTTCATAGGGGTTTGGTGAAGTTGTTTCACCATCGAGTTTTGAACAACTTCTGAACATGTTGGTTTTGGGACACCCAAGATGGAAATATTGAGATTCAAAGGAATGTCTATGGAGAATGGATGACCCTAAGGGTCAGTGACCTTTTCCTTTCCTTTATCCTTTTGATTTTTTAACTGCATGACCACATTAACCATGTTGATCTAAAACATAGGTGAAGGAGATGGCAAAGGGGGTATGATAACATCTTTCAGTTTTAATTCAAGTGGAATGGTACGAGGCATTGCAGATGCCATGGGTGTAATAGTAGGAAGGTTTATGGGAGTATCAACAAAGAGGTTTTCTATATCAAAGTATTTTTGAATGACTATCATGAGAGCTTTACACCTTATTATTCCCAAAATCTGTCACTTGTTTTTTTGGACAACATGTTGACCATTTTCGGTCTTGCAGGATAAAATGGTCTTTGTCTTTCTTTCAAAATGTTTAGAGTAGTTAAGTTTTTCAAATAATTAATATTTTTTAGCTAAGAAAATCACAGGTTCAGTAGGCAGGATTTCTTAAAGGGATGTTCAAAACACTTGAGGCATTTCCTAAGTGTTTTGAGGATGGTTCAATGTTGAGGCTCAATCAAAAGACTTAATAGTGGGGTTCAAAGAATTAGAATGAACCATTGAATCATTGAACCATTGAACCCCAACTCTAAAATGTTCAAAGGTTCAACAAGTTTAATGGACTTAAAGAATAAAAGGATCCAAAAAGTAAGAATGAACCTTTGAACCATTAAACCATTGAACCCCACCTCCAAAAGGTTCAAAGGTTCAATGAGTTAAAGGCTCAAAAGTTAAAAGTTCATGTGGAATCTTTGAGAGAATGGATGAAATAGAGGATTGTAGAAAAAGGTTCAACTAAATGGTTTGACCAAATGGTTTAAAGAATTGGTTCAATGACACCTTGAGTACACAAAAAAATTAAGTGAATGCATCCCTTTACAAAATATTGAATCGCCAAACCATTGAGCCATTAAACCAAAAGAGTTAAATGTTCAAGGTTCAAAGTGGTTTAAGTGACCAGTGAGGTCCCCACATACATAAAATTTAGGGTGATGGAATAACTGTTAATTTTCAAAAAAGAGCATAGACCTGAGAACAAACTCAGTGACTAGTCAAGAAAGGAGCTGAAAGAACCAACAGAGAGCGAGAAGATAGCCCTAAGAGCTCAGATCACCATGAAGAGACAAAATGTAGTAAGGAAAGATGGAATGACTACAAAAAATCTATAAATATCTGTAGAAGAGTTATTCTAGTAAGTGGAATAGTCCCCTAGGTGGACCTCAAAGAACACAAATATTCAATGGCATGGCCTATTTTTCTTCATTAAGTAAAGGTGAATGGACAACCATGTAAGCATCATAAAGGAGATTAGGAAACCCATGCTTAGGAGAAGACATTTGAGATAATTTAGAATGCCAAAGTTAAGGCTGATAACCTATTCCAACATGGCCCTTTTATAGAATATTCAATGCATTAAATGTAGCATGGGCCATTTCATGAAAATAAGTGTCCAACTCTTTCTTTAGATGTTATATATTGTAATCTCTCATTTTATAGAGGGGAGATCTCTCTATTATTAGAATCAAAACTATGCCCAAATTGAAAGGCATTTCTAAGACTTTGCGATCATATTATTAATCATATTTTATCAAGTAAATGAGAAAGCAAGTGACCTTTCAGACTTTGTGTTGAAATAGCTTGTGTTATCTAGGAAATTGTTCTTATGTGTTTTTTTCCTAAATACAGTCTTGTCCATTTAATCAAATAAGTAGAACTAGTGGAAATAACCTAGAAGGTGTCTTAAAGTTGACTGTGGGAGACTTTGTGCTACCATAATTGTCTTTATTTTATTGTGTGTTTTGTGTTTTACTACAAAGGATATTGGAGAGACTTTGAGCTATGTTTATCCTTTATAATCTTTTACTCTGTTGTAGTTGATGTGGAGACTTTGTTCTACACTTCATTCTACTATGTTACTTTGTCCTAATTAGTGGGAGAAGCAATGAAAGACTTTGTACTTTCATGGGTTTCTTGTGGTTACAGTTACTACACAAGAAAAATTCCTATTGTTTGCTGAATATCATTTCTAAAAGAAGAGAAGTGACATAAATAATTACACCAAAATTCTCCTCTATTCTATGAACATCATCTCTAAAAAAAAGAGATGGATGGTATGATTTTACCCTTATGTCTATGTTTAGCTTATATATATACACTATAGTTATAGGGAACCTCCCCTTGCTGAGAGGAGAGATTTGTCTCATTCTGGCTATGGTAACCATATCTATTTTTACATTTAAATCTCCTTATGCTGTGGTTGATGTAACCATTTTGTGATCACTTAGTTGATGAAAAAATATTCACCCAATAGTTTTAGGTGACTCCACTAGGGAAAAATGTGTAGTTTGAAGCCTCAAGCTTCAGATTGAAGTAGTTCTAGTTCTTTTCCATTTCCATTTCACACTCTTGCTGATCCACCATATACACAAAGCTAGAGAGCTCAAGGTATTGTTGACTTTGTATTTGAGTTGGTGCAGTTGAGTAATTTTGATCTTCTTCCTCCACCATCTTGCCTTCAGCGAACTAGGAATTTTCCTCCTACCAATGTCAAGTCTCCAATACCAGGTGAAGCATCTCTTTCCTTTGCTAGTAGAGCTTTATCTATATATATCCCATAATGATTTATTATCCCTCCTTTCAATAGTCATATCATGGTAGCTCAAGGCTCCTAGGGTAATAATTTTGGTCCTCTGAATCTAACCCCACCTTTACTTGAACTACCTTGTAGTTCAAGAGAAAATTTTCCCAAGTTTTATGGTGATGGGAAAGTTCATCCTGATGAACATATCATAGCCTTCTACATAGCTTGTGGTGTGATCGGCATTGAATATGAAGACATAATAGTCAGACTATTTGTGGAAACATTACAAGGCACTACTATAGACTAGTTTTATCATCTGCAAGCACAAATAGTGACTGACTGGAACACTCTTAAGGCCAAGTTTGAGGCCAAGTTCAAACCTACAGAAGATGCACATGCCTTGTAAGCTTAGCTTACGTAAATGAAGAAGGAGCCTCATGAACCTATGCGAGACTTCATTGCTAAATTTGACAAGTTGAGGAATAGGATTCCTACAATTGCTCAGCCGACACCTGAGAATCTTAAATGCTTCTTCATCAACTCTCAACTTCTTATTGTGAGTTTCCTATTAAGCTGAGTTGGCCACATAGATCTTACTACAGCTCAAATTTTGGAGTCTGAGGTTGAAGATGATCTTATCTTGGTAAGAAAGATAAGAAGAGATCCTAACAAAAATAAATCTTCTTCATCTTCTAAAATTTTTTCTACAGGCACCACTGATCCTATGGTGCAAAAGCTAGCAAATGAACTGTTAGCTCTAAAAAATCAAATGGCACAAGGGATGTTTGCTCCTCTTTCTTATTAGTATATACCAAGGAGGATGTTTCTTAACCAATCATATCAAGGCAATGCTTCCAAGAATCAAGGGAAACCAAGTTGTCTTCCTCCCCTATAGGGGAAGCTTGCCATTGAAGCAGCACCAGCTAACTCAACAGTCGGTTATCATGAAGATGAACATGATTTATCTTTCCAACCTAAGTTAGACCAAGAAGATAACATTTATCTCTTTGTATAAGGTGAAGAAGGATTAGCTGGTGACTCCAACATTGGTTTCTTAAATTACTAGGATAAAGCCATAAGTAAGGGAGAAGTGTTTGATGGATCATACGTTGTATTTACCAGGTCCCAAAACTAGTCAACTCAACAAGCTGATAAAGGAAAAATAGGGGAAGAATCTCAACCATAATTTCAATTACTAAATGGGGGACTTCACTACCTTTCCAATCAAAGGACTTGGTGATCAATAAAAAAGTAAGTACCTTAAGTAATCTTGCACCTTCTGCTTCAATTTCTCAGACTAGTACCATACCCAATAAAACCCATAATGATGGACTTCCATCCTCTATTCTTAGTTCATTTTAGTCATTTGATATAATTGATCATAATAGGAAGACCAAGATCCAAATGTCTGAGTTTAAATACTTACAAGCCAACCCTGAGCAGTTGGATAGGCTAGTTGAATGCATCAAGAACAAAACCATCCCTGTAGGACAAATTATTTCAAAGGTAACTCATGATCCCCCAAAGAATACATCCATCCAAAATAATCTTGTCATTACTCCTCATGTTTCCCCTAGGAAAATAGAATTTTTCTATGTTTCCCTATTGATAAATGGTCATAAGCTGAGCAACTACATAATAGACTATGGGGCCTCTGACAATGTGATGCCCACCAAGGTGGCAGACTTTCTTGGTCTTACTTTGACTAAAAATTTTGGGAGATGTTTCTCCATGGAAAATAAACAAGTGCCACTTTTGGGATAGATCAAAGATGCCCAATTTGCATTTGCAGCCTTCTCAAATAAGAGGATTAAAATGACAGTCCTAGTGCTTGACGTTCTAGCTTCCTATGGCATTCTACTTGGCCAAAATTTTTGCAAGGATGTTGGTGGAGATTTGAGCATGTACCTATCTGAGGTGAGGATCCCATCAAGGATATCATGCAAAGTCTACTTCTAGAGAAGGAGTCAAAATACATTGTCACCCAAACATCAGCCCCTGAAGCTCAAATTTTTTTTGAATCTTTAGGCATGGGTAATTACTTTTTATAAACTGAAGATATTTCTATTTCAACAAATGAAAGTTTACTAGCTGACAATCCAAAAAATTTAGACAAGACATCAGAAGAATTGGTAGGGTGCATTATAGATGGAAAAGGATCTTCCCTCCCTAATGAATAAAAGTATGATAGAATATCATATTCTAATGATGTCTAGATTATGGAATTTGATGGCAACACTTCTTCTACTAGTTCTAGAGCTAGAGTTGTTTTGATATCTCCTTGAGGAGATATTTTTACCTACTCATACAAGTTGTGGTTTAGCAATACCAACAACACCACTGAGTATGAATCTTTGCAACTCAAATTAAAGGCTACTCAAGCTAAAGGCATCAAGCAACTTTACGCCTGGGGAGATGCTGAGTTGGTGGTTCATCGGGTGAGGAACCTATATTAAACCAAGAATGAAAGATTGTGACATTATTAGAATCTAGTATAGAACTGCCTTGAAAGTTTTGATGCATTTAGTATTTCTACAGTGCCCAAAGAATTTAAAAATTGAGAAAATTCTTTGGCCATCTCTGCAACTCTCATGGTCACTCACCAAGATTTTAAAGGTAACAAGTACACTATTGAGTTGGTATTTCAACCAAGTGTACCTGATAATGCCAATTATTGGTAGGTGTTCAATGATGACAACCAAATCAATAATTTTTTGGAACAGATAGATAGCTTTTAGTAGCTTCATTTTGAAGGTAGTGAATCTCCACCATGGGAATCAACTCCCAAAACAAATTTAAAGATTGGTAAAGAGTTCCTTTAGCTCAAAGGGAATAAAATTCCCAAAGGATTAGTTTCTCTTGAGAAGCTATTCGATAAACATGATAGGTGTATCAAGAAGCCATAAATGGATTCAAGATCCTCCAAGGATTTTGATCAAATAAATTTTAGTATAGAAGATAGTCCCAAAATGGTCAACACTGGGAATTGTTACACCCCTGATGAAAAACTCAAATTCATTACTTTGCATCACCATTACATTGATGTTTTAGTGTACACTTATGATGACCTAAAATATCTCATTTCTGAAGAAGTTTAGAATGAAATTCCTCTCAAGATTGGGTCATTGCCTCACAAGCAGAAACAAAGGCAGTACAACCCCATGATATCAAGCACTATTCTTTCTAAAATACAGAAAATGTTGAATGCAAGAATTATTTTTCCAATCCATCATTCCACCTGGATTGTGAACATAGTTCCTATGAGAAATAAGAATGGATAAATTTGCCTATGTGTTGATTTCATAAATTTGAAACAATCATCTTTAAAAGATAACTATCTCCTACCCAACATGGATTAGTTGTTTTAGACCATGACTGGCATAGAGATGTTATCAATGTTATATGGGTTTTTAGGATATAATCAAGTGGAAGTTGGTGAATAAAACCAACATAAGACCACTTTCACTACACCTTGGGGCACCTTTGCATATCATAGAATGCCTTTTGGCTTGATTAATGTTGGTTCCACCTTCCAAAGAGCGATGGACGTTACTTTCAAAAATGAAATGGGGAAGTTCATTATGGTATATCTGGATGACCTGACTATATTTTCTAAACATCATCCTGATCATGTGCATCATCTACAACAAGTGTTGGAATGATGTCAACAAAATGTTATTTATCTTAATCCTAAGAAATCAATTTTTGAGGTTATGGAAGGTAAATTTATTGGTCACACTATATCTTGAGAAGTCATAAACATCAACCTAGAAAGTCAAATCCTTCTAAGAGCTTGCTTATCTAGCTAACAAGATTGCAGTTCATTCTTTCTTTGGAAAGGTGAATTTTCTATGAAGGTTCATTCCTGAATTCATAGAGAAGACTCACCACATTGTCAATATGATGAAGGGTAAAGCTACTTTCAGCTAGACTGAAGAAGACAAGTCAGCATTTCAAGATATCAAGGAAGTTATCATCCATGTTCAAATCTTGGTTTGTCTCGAATACACCAAAGACTTCGTAATATATAGCTATGCCTCTAAATACATGATTTCAACCATTTTGGTTCAATAGAACAAAGAAGGTGTGAAGTCCCCCATATCTTTCATGAGTTGTCCTCTCAAATCTCATGAGATGAAGTATTCAAACATGGAGAAGCATGTTTATGCTATAGTAAAGGTGGTAAAACACTTCCATTTTTACATCTTGAACTCACACATTGTTGCTCTGGTTCCTGATACAATAGTAAAGTACAATCTAACTCAATAAGAGTTTGGAACTAAAAGAGGCAATTGGATTACCAAAATCCAAGAGTTTGATCTTATTATCAAACCTAAAAATCTTATGTGGGGAAGAGGTCTCTGCCAATTAATTACTGATAACATACCAGAAGAAGCAGGGCATGACGAAACAGAGGTTGAAGGCACGCCTACAGTTCTCTTTGTCACCACTAAAAATGAGTGGTATTCAAATATTACTCATTTCCTTACCTATGGTGAGTGTCCTACTCACCTATCTCATAAATAAAATAGGACTGTTAAGTTGAAATATGCCAACTTTGTCCTATGGGACAATGGTTTATACAAGAGGAACCTTGATGGGGTATTCCTTTGTTGTGTGGATAAAGTGTAGCAGAGAAATCTTTTGGAGTCCTTCCACAATTTGCCTTATGGAGGACATTTTTATACACCCATGACTACCCATAATATTATATGATCTAGGTACTATTTCCCTACTCATTTTTTAGATTCATACACTTAGGTGCTTAGATGTGAACTGTGTCCATAGTTCATTGCAAAACCCAAGTTGGCCACACTACCTCTCAATCCTATGGTAATTGAGGAGCCTTTTTAGTAATGGGGAATTGATTTCATTAGTGCTATAAATCCATCCTCAAGTGCTAGACATGACTATGTTCTCACAGCCACAAACTACTTTACCAAGTGGGTGGAAGCTATTCCAGTCAAACATACTACTTCAGAAGTGGTATGTAATTTCCTCAAGGAAAATATTATTTCTCAGTTTGGAGTCCCAACCAAGATTGTGACAGAAAATGTAGCCTATTTATATTCTCATGAAGTTACCCAATTCTTTTACTATTATGGGATTATCCTCTCCCACTCTTCTAACTATTATCCACAAGGAAATGGTCAAGCAGAATCAAGTAACAAGAACTTGGTGACCATTATCAATAAACTGGTAGATAAAAATTAGAGAACTTGGCATAAAGCACTTCTTGATGCTTTATGGATAGATAGGATTACACTTAAAAGGGTGATAGGTATGTCACCATTTCAATTTATGTATGGTTTAAATGTAGAGATACCAATCACCTTGGAATTACTAGTATTAAAGTTGGCAAAGGTAGTAGAAGATTCAATTTTTGAAAGTTCCATTGACAAGAGGATCATGTGCTTCATTAAATTAAATGAGAAATGAACTATGGTGTTGGATCATATTGTTGCACATCAAATTTTGGTAAAGAAACTCTTCGACCAAAAATCAAGGATTCATGATTTTTAGGTTGGAGATCAAGTCTTATTGTGGGACAAGAGGAGAAAACCAAAAGGAATGCATGGAAAATTAGATTCCTTATGGAGAGGCCCATTTTCCATTCATTGATTAAATGGTGAAAATAACTTCTTGCTAAAATATCAAGATGAAATGCCATTTTCACTGCCTCATAGTGGGCAGCATCTGAAGCACTTCAATCCTTGAAGTATCAAATAAATCTAGTTGTACATATGTATAGTCTTTTTTTCTTTGTTTTTTTTGTTTTGTTTTTGATGCCTTTCTTTTTGGGTAAGAATAAATCCATAGCCTAATGGCATAGATAAAGGCACTGAGATTCTAGATTCTACTCCCTTCAATTGTTTCAAAATTTCAATCGATGGAAGTTCCCTAATTGGAGCCAGCTGTTGTTCCCAAAATCTGTCACTTGTTTTTTTAGACATGTTGACCATTTTCGGTCTTTCAAGCCAAATTGGTCTCTTTATTTCTTTCAAAATGTTCTAAGAAATTAAGTTTTTCAAATAATCAAGCCTTTTTAGCTAAGGAAATCACAGGTTCAATAGGTGGGCTTTCTCAAAGGGAAGTTCAAAACACTTGAGACATTTCCTAAGTGTTTTGAGGATGGTTCAATGTTGAGGTTCAATCAAAAGACTTAATGGTGGGGTTTAAAGAATTAGAATGAACCATTGAACCATTGAGCCATTAAACCTTGACTTTGAAAGTCTTAAAGGTTTAACAAGTTCAATAAACTTAAAGAATAAAAATATCCAAAGAGTAAGAATGAATGATTGAACTATTGAACCATTAAACCCTACCTCCAAAAGGTTCAAAGGTTCAATGAGTTCAAAGGTTCAAAATTTCAAAGGTTGAACAAAAGATTCAATTGAATGGATGAATTGGAAGATTCTAGAAAAAGGTTCAACCAAATGGTTCAAAGAATTAGTTCAACGATGCCTTGAGTGCATAAAAGAAAACTAAGTGAACACGGCCCTTTACAAAACACTGAATTACCGAACCATTGAACCATTTAACCAAAAGAGTTTAAGGTTCAAGGTTCAAAGTGGTTCAAGAAACTGGTGACATCCCCATAGATGTCAAATTTAGGGTGATGTAATAACCATTTATTATCAATCAAGAGTGCAGACTTGAGAACAAACTTAGTGACTAGCCAAGAAAGGAGCCAAAGGTGCCAGTAGAGAACGAGAAGATAGCCCTGAGAGCTCAGATCACCAGGAAGAGAAAAAATGTAGAAAAGAAAGAGGGAATGAATATAAAAAATCTAAAAATATCTATATAATATTTATTCTAGTAGGTGGAATAGTCCACCAGGTGGACCTCAGAGAACACAAACATTCAATGGTGTGGCCTATTTTTCTTTATTAAGTAAAGGAGAATGGACAGCTGTGTAAGCATCATAAAGAAGATGAGGAAAACCATGCTTAGGAGAAGACATTTGAGATGATTTAAAATACCAAATTTAAGGTTGATAACCTATTCTAGCATGGACCTTTCATAGAATATCAAATGCATTTAATGCAGAATGGGCCATTTCATGAAAATAAGTGCCCAAGTCTTTCTTTAGATGCTATATATTGTAATATCTTATTTTGTAGAGGGGAGATCTCTCTATTATTATAAGTGTAACTATACCTAAATTTCAAGTCATTTCTGAGACTTTGAGCTCATATTTCTAATCATATTTTATCAAGTGAATGAGAAAGCAAGTGACCTTTCAGACTTTGTGTTGAAATAACTTGTGTTATCTAGGAAATTATTCTTATGTCTTTTTTATTAAATACAATCTTGTCCATTTAATCAAATAAGTAGAACTCGTGGAAATAACATGTAAGGTGTCTTGAAGCCAACTGTGGGAGACATTGTGCTACCATAATGTCTTTAGTTTGTTGTGTGTTTTGTGTTTTACTGAAAAGGATATTGGAGACTTTGAGCTACGTTTATCCTTTGTAATATTCTACTCTATTGTAGTTTAAGTGGAGACTTTGTACTACACTTCACTCTATTGTGTTATTTTGTCCTAGTTAGTGGGAGAAGTAATGAAATACTTTATGCTTTCATGGGTTTCTTGTGGTTATAGTTACTACCCAAGAAGAATTCCTGCTATTTGCTAAATATCATTTGTGAAAGAAGAGAAGTGCCTTCAATAATTACACCAGAATTCTCCTCAATTTTGTGAAAATCATCTCTAAAAAAGGAGAGATGGATGGTATGATTTCACCCCTGTGTCTATTTTTAGCTTATATATATATATATATATATATATATATATATATATATATATATATATATATATATATATATATATATATATATATATATATATATATAGTTATAGTTATAGTTATAGGGAACCTCCCCTTGCTGAGAGGAGAGATTTGTCTCATTCTAGCTATGGTCACCACATTCATTTTGTTGTATACATCTCCTTATGCTATGGTTAATGTAACCATTTTTCCATTAGTCAGTTGATGACAAAATATTCACCCAACACACCTCTTAGTATCATGTCCAAGTGAATGATGATATAGACACACTTGTGTATGATCAAACCAAGATGGCTTCAGTCCAAGAGGGTTATAAGGCTTAATGGGAGGAATATTTATTGTGGAAGATTACAATAAATGGCATAGGAAAAAGATCTAAGAGCCTATGAGTAGGCTAGCACTTGTTGTTGTAATGGGGGTAGACACCTTCTTTGGTTTAGGAGTCATAGGGGTGATTTTGCATGGTACCTTTTTAGGTGATAATGGAGCCACATGTTTTATTGACACTTTCTTGGTGGTAGGTGTTATGGTGTCATATGTGAAAGGCATACTAGGTGGTAGAGGTAGTAGTGGAGGTAACTTAACCTTTGGTTTCACTTGGACTAGTGATACCCCAAATATAGTAGAGGGATGTGGTCCCAAAATTGAAGGCAAATTTGAGGGTGGAAGAGGGAAGGATTAGTGAGATATATGAAGCTTAACATTCTTCCTTAGTTCAAGATAAAAAACTCTAACTTATGGTTGGAACATCAGATCTAATTTCATCTATGGATAAATTAGATTAGAAACTGAGTAAATGCCTAAAGACCTGACCTACTTTAATGTGGTAGACACCTGTGAAGGTGAGGTCTTTAACATAGAAGGATGAGCTTCTGGTGATTTTGGTGAAGAATCTCTAACTTTGTCAAAGAGCTTGGAATAAAGGGTATCAAGAGGATTGATGGTAGAGGATGACACTTGCATATGATAAGGATTTTTAAGTCAATCCTAAAATACCGCATGATCTAGCTTCGTGGAGTCAAGAAATTCTAGATTTCCCACTAAAAATGAGATGGGTTTAGATGAAGTTGACGTAGGCCTTACAATGGATTTTTTAGAAGGCTTAAGTGATTGAGAAAAGGGAAATTTTTGGCCTCTACTACCTTGGGCCAAATATGAAAAATAGCTACAATAGGGTCTTCTTCAACAGAGATGGGAGAAGAGGCATGGTCTTCCATGGGTGGGAGAGAGGTAGGTGAAGAAGGATCATCAAGGGGTAAAGCATAGGTATAATTAATCCCTCAACGTATGGGAAAGGAAAAGGCAAAGTATGATCTTCCATAGGTAAAAGAAGTGGTAAAATTAGTTGAATTAGAGTAAGCATAATAGGTCTCTCATTTAATGTAGGGGTAGATAACAATGGCTCCTCTAAGTGTGAAAGAGGAGTGGATGGGGTACTACCCTCCATTGGTGGAAGAAAGGCAAGTGAAGAAGGTTCCTCAAGAGGGTATATCATAGGAATGATGTTATCCTCAATATGTAGTTAAGGAATATGTAAGCTGTGGTCCTCAAGTGGTAAGGTATAGTTAAAATGGGTGTAAAAAGAACAAGCGATATAGGCTCCTCTTGTGGAAAAAGGAGAGGCAAAGAAGGCCCTTCTTCATGTGGGTGTGGAATAGGTGAAGTAGGTTCTTTTGACTGATGAGGAAGAATGGGAAAAACAAACTCCATCTATTGTGGGGGAGTAGTTAAAATGGGTACCTCCTATTGTGTGATAGGTTGGACTAGAGATAAAGGAAAGACCATATTGACCGTAGGGATATTATGATCACATGAGTTATCAATCATGGTCTGAACAATATTTTGATTGGGTGAAAGGTTAGAAAAAGGTTATTTTAACACATCTATATTTTTATTAGTAGGTGTATTAGGGTTATCTAACATGAGATCATCCCTATCAAGCATGTATTGAATAATGTTCTTAAATGTTTTATAGTTATTAGAATTGTGGAATTTGACTTAACGGTAGCCACACAACTCATCTTCCTTGTATAGAGTAGGAATAGGACGAGAGGGATCAAATTGTATAGGAGGATTTATTTGAGGAAGGGTTATGGCTCGTTATTGCAATAGTTTTTCCAAACTAGAAGTATATGACTCTCTAATGGGTGTGTATCATATTTGTTCATACCATTTTTTGAATTGTTTGGTCATATTTTGTGAATTTGAGAAATTAGGTTTGTTTGTGGTTGTGGAAGAAGCTAATTTAATGACCACCACATTGGTAGAGCCTTTAGATTTTTAGTTAGAAGGAGAAGGTTTATAAGAAGAGGAGTCATTTGATTTGGAATTAGCATTTGTACCATGCAACTTGACTCTGTCTTCATCTATAACCTAGATCTTGAGTTTTCACACCATTGTAAAGGCTTCATAAAATGTGTAGAAAGTTTGTACTTAGAGTGTGAAGGAAATGTGCTTAGCACATGCCCTCGATAATATCTCAATAATCTCAATTTGGGGTAAAGAAAAGGAGAGTTGATTGATTAAGCCTCTCCAACAAGTGACAAAATGTACGATAGACTCATCATCAGTTTGTTTAATAGAATAAAGGTCCATAATAGAAACCTTTTTAGAAAAATTAATAGAGAAATGGTCTAGGAATAATTATGTGAGTTGGGTAAATTAGAAAATGGAGTTATAAGTTATAGATCTATACCAATCTAGGGTAGCACCTGAAAGAGACATAGGGAAGGTGTGAAGTAGTAATGCATCATCGTGCCCTATTAAATAACAAGCATGTCTAAATGCTAACAAATATTGTTGTGTGTCCTCTTTACTCTGGAAGTGAGTAAATTTAGGGATTTCCCATTGTATTGGATAAGGGAAAATAGACATAGAAGGATGGATGGGCTCATTACATATATGATCATAAGATAACACATTCTTTGAACCTGAAACAGATGTCTCTAGACTAGACATCTTGTCCATCAGCTCTTAGTAAGATCTGAAAGGGGATTAGTTTAGGAGATACCCCCTAAGTTATAGTGAGCCTGATAAGAAATAGATGTGGTGTTTGACATAGCTTACTACAACTATGTTGATGCAACATAGGGGTAGTGAGTCATAGGTTGGGGGGTAAAAATGAAAGGGGATTACCCACTTGACTAGAGACAATACCTTTGTTGAATCTTATTATTGTAGGTTGGGTTGTTGGCATGGTTATATTGAGTGAAGGGTGAGTCATAAATCATGTAATAATAGGTTTTAGAGTAGATAGGATGGGTATCATCAAATTTTGAAATGGGCTTATACTTGACTAAATTGCTTGTGGTTTTGAAGGTAGGGAAGTCACGACAGGGGTTAGGTGGGACTGGGTAATTGGTGATGCTAAATTTTGGACATTATTTATAGTTAGGTTACTTGTTGAAGTGGTGGTTTGATTAACCATAGAGAACATAGTAGAGATAGATAAAAATGAATTTTTTTCCATCAGAGAAGTTGGCATACCATATAGTGGGTCACCCAAACAATTGTGGGTTTGGCTCATGGCAAGGTAATGCTAAAGGGCTGCAACATTATGATCAAGAAATCTAGAAAAATATTGATCTCCTTTAGGAACAATGGGAATTTTTTTAGGGATGAGGGTATGCTCTATATCTAAAGTATGCTTGATGATAGAATTAACAACAAGAGGAGAAGGTGAAAGTGGTTTCTAGCTTACGTAACCAATAAGAATTTTGGCTTGGCATCATGTCAATATCATGTAAGAAGAAGTATAAATAGTCATAGAACTTTGTTCTAGTGACAGAGTGAGGAAAAAATAGGTTTGGGTGTGGGTAGGTAGGTTATTTGAGATTGCTATTTTAGGCAAATTGAAAATAACCAAATTACATAATCATCAATGTTGGTCACTTGACCGATGTTGGTAGGTTAAAGTCCATTGACGTCGCTAGATTTAATCAATGTCGATCATTGTGGATTCTCAAGAGATAAATAGAATTTAATGTTTTAGAAACCTAGAGGAAACATCTAGGAAAAATAGAGGATACAAGAGATCTGTATAAGGAGGATGAACACTCAAAAAATATGATATAATAGGTTATACAACCTGAGTATTATGAAGTGTTGATTTTGTAAATCAATGGAAAATTTTCCTTACCAACTCAAAAAATATAGAAGGAAATAGAAAAGTAGAAAAATAAACATACATTAACTAATTATTAACTCATAGAGATTAATTTTAGTCTCATGTTGGCTTATGCCTTAATCAGATAGTGAGATGAGATTTTGGTTATATGAGAAGAACCTCCTGCAAAAGATTACCTCCTATAACATATTTAATCAAAATATATGAAAATAAAATAACTCTTATGAATAACAAAAACATAGAAAGATTATATTGATCATAGGCCACTTCGAGGGGGAACCTCCTTTGAGCAAGCTCAATATAATAAATTCGTGGATGCCTTCATTGGGCCTCAACACTTACTTATATACTAACTCTATTCTAACAACTACTACTTCCGTTGTATGTGGGATAATTCAAATATGCTCTAAGGGATGACTTACAAAGCATATGCATCCATATCAATTATTACACTAATACTACAAAGAGAAGGGTAAGGCACAAGTTCCTAACATCCCCTTCCCCTTAGAAAAAGATTTGCCCTCAAAGCTTCAAATGCAGGAATTATTGTTAAATCCATAAGAGTGGTACCCATGTTGCATCTTTTGGTTTCATGCCGTGCCATTAGATTAAGACCTAAATGATGGAGCGGGATCAATGTTAGTGGGTGCGACTATCTAGGATTGCTTGTGGCTTGAGAAGGATGGAGCCTTCATTATCAAGTTCTAGCAAAACTATCTACACTCAGATGTTGGATCTAAGAACTTGCTTCAAATAGGAGACATGAAAGATGGGATGAACTTGGGAGGAAGATGGAAGCTCTAACTTGTAAGAAACTGACCCAATCTTTTGGAGAACCTTATATGGCCCATAAAATTTTAGAGCAAGCTTTTGACACCCTTTTAGTTTTAGTGATGATTGCTTGTATGGCTATAGATGAAGAAAGACCATATCACCAGGTTGAAAGGTACACTTCGAGTGGTGTTAATCAGTGTGTTACTTCATTCGGTTATGTGCCATGTGGAGATTGTCTCATAAGGTGTAGAGAATCTGATCCTAGTTTCATAGAGTAGTGTCAACTACCTAAACTGGTGAGCTACCAGGATTATATGGAAGAAGTGGTGGTGGTGCTTGACCATAAATTGCTTCATAGGGAGTCATTTTGGTGGAAGTGTGGTATGAGGTATTGTACCACCATTCAGCTACGGGAAGCCACTTGGCCAATTGATGTTTTTTTTCTAAAGCAAAGCAATGAAGGAAGGTCTCCAAATATCTATTGACTATTTTTGTTTGGCCATCTATTTATGGGTGGTACCCAGAGCTCATTCTCAATTGTGTGCCTGTGTGATGAAATAGTTCCATCTAAAAATGGCTGGTGAAAGTGGCATCACGATCTAAGACAATTAAATAAGGAATGCCATGAAGATAGAAGATCTGATCCCAAAAAAACCTGTACAACTTTAGAGGCTATGTATGGGTGGCTAAGTGCACAAAAATGACTATATTTGGAGAGGCGGTCGACTACAACTAGGATCACTATCTTTCCCTTATATTTAAGGAGACCCTTAATGAAATCCATGGAAATATCTATCCAAATCCTAGTAGGAATGGGCAAAGGCTCGAGAAAACTAGGAGTCAATGTGGTTTCACCTTTGTTTCATTGGCAAGTATCACATTCGACCACCATTTATTTAATTTCAGCTTTCATGCCTTTCCAAAAGAAGTGTTGATGTAATCGCTCATAGGTTTTGAGAAATCCTAAGTGCCCTATTGAGGGGGAAGCATGGATTTCATAGAATATGGCCTGATGTAGGTCTAGACTTTGGGAAAGCACCAGATGACCCTTGTATCATAGAGAAGCATTGTCCCATGAATAATGTGGTATTGTAGAGGGGTTAGTGGCTAATTGATGAATGAGGTGGCATAAGGAGGGATCATTTAGATACCCTTGTTGGATAGATTCTAACCATTTTAGAATGGGCATGGAGATGGCAGAGAGGGAAGGCTGGTCTTCGAAGGTTCTTGAGAGAGCATCATCCACAACATTGTCTTTTCCCTTCTTATAGGTGATCTCATAATAATAACCCATGAGTTTGATGGCCCACTTCTCCTATGCTAGGGATGAGACCCAATATTCCAAGAAATATTTCAAACTCTGATGATCAATTTTGATGCAAAAATGATTTCCCAGTAAGTAGGGTCTCCATTTTTGTACTCCATTTAAAATTTCCACCATTTCCTTTTCATATGTAGACAAAGCTAAATTGTGGCCAAAAAGGGCTTTGCTAGTGAAGGTAATTGGTCAGCCCTCTTGGAGAAGAACAACACACAAGCTGATGCCACTAGCATCACTTTTGATGGTGAAAGTTTTGGTGAAGTATGGTAGTGCCACAACTGGTGTGTTACACATAGGTTGTTTGAGTTTGACAAATTCTTGATCAACTATTGCACCCCAAGTGAAAGCATCCTTATTCAATAAGGAAGTCAAAGGAGCCATGATCTTTCCATAATATTTGATGAAATTGTGATAGTATCATGTTAGGATGAATAAATCATGAATGCTCTTGAGGGTGGTTGGTCGAGGCCAATTCTGCATAACACTAATTTTTTTTTGGGTCCATGTGAACTCCATTAGCTAAAATAATGTGCCCCAAATAGTCAATTCCTCTTGACCGAATGAACACTTGGATTGCTTGGCACATAATTAATTGTTTGCTAATAATTGTAATTCCCTATCAATATGTTGTAGATGCTTGGCCCATGTGTGGCTGTAGATCAAAATGTCATTAAAGAAAAATAAAATAAATTGATGGAGAAAGGGCTGAAAGATTTTATTCATGAGTGCTTGAAAAGTGGAAGGGGCATTTGTAAGGCCAAATGGCATGACAAGGAACTCATAATGACCTTCATGCGTATGAAAGGATATCTTGGGAATGTCATTAGGATGCATTCAAATTTGATGATAGCTAAAATTTAGATCCAACTTAGAGAAGAATTTGGCCCCATGGAGCTCATCAAGAAGCTCATCGATGACAGGAATTGGGAATTTATCCTATATAGTGAGGTGGTTAAGGGCTCAAAATTCAATGCAAAGGTGCCATGATGCATATTTTTTGTGGACAAAAAGCACTAGGGAGGAATATGGGCTGGTTCTAGGGTGAATAACTCTAGACTTGAGGATTTCTTGGACTAAGTTCTCAATTTCAATCTTTTGTAGATGGGGGTAATGGTATGGCCAGATGTTGGGTGGGATGCATCTTGAGAGGAGAGGAATGTGGTGATCTTTAGAGTGGGAAGGGGGCAAACCTACTAGTTCTAAAAAAATGGTTGCATGCTTATTAAGTATGGCTTGTAAATCTGTAGGTTGGCTAGTAGTAGTGGAGGGCTTGAGTTGAATGGAATGTAGCTATGTAATGACCCCATGTGAGCCTTTCTTTAAATTTTTTTCCATGTGATGAGAACTGATGATGCTAGCAGATCCTAGTAATAACCTTTTTGAGGTGTGCTTCTAACCATTATCTATGAATTGCATCTAAAGTTCAGAGAAGTCCAATAAAATAGGTCCTAATGTGTGAAACCACTATGCCCCTAAAACATCACACCCTCTTAAAGGTAGGGCAAACATATCAGAGAAAAAATTATAATCTCCTATTGCAATACACACAGTTCAAAATTTCCCTTTACATGGAAATGTGCCCCTATTAGCAATAATGACTTTAAATATATAACAAGGGTATATAAAGAAGTCTACCACCTTAGTAATGTGAGGATCGATGAAATTGTGAGTACTGCCTGAGTCAATGAGGATTGTGAGAGGGATCTTTTTGAAGCACCCTTTGGCCTTCATGGTTTGGGGAGTGGTGACACCTCCCAGTGCCTACACTGAGATCTTAGGTTGAGTCTTTTGAACCGCTGGGTCCTCTTCAGTGCTGGGTTCTTCTTGAGCATCTGTAAATTATAGAATATCAAGCTCATTGTCCTGCTCTGGTGGTGACTCTACATCTAGCAAGTAAAGTTTTTGTTGGACGCACCTATGACCCTTAACCCATTTTTCATCACAGTTGTAACATAATCCTTTCCATTTGTGAGCCCACATATTTGCCTTAGTCAGGTGCTTGATTGGTGTGGTTATGGTTGTCTACTAATTCATTGTGTTCTTTGTTGGTGAAAAGGTGGAAGGTTGATGCTATGTGGAGCATTTATCTTCTGATAACTTAGCTAGAGCCAAAACATCCATCATATTTTCAAGTCGAAACATTTTTACCTCCCAGTGGATAAGCTCTCTAAGGCCACTAACAAAGTATCTTTTGAATAAGTCATCTGACAACCCTTCAGTGTGATTAGCAAGTTTTTCAAATTCAATATGATATTCATGAATAGTACCTATTTGATAGATTTTGGTGAGAGCTCCTATGAAATCCTCAAATGCTGAGGGACCAAAGCTACCTAGAATTAAGGATGCAAAATTTGACCAATCAGGTTCATCATTTGTCTTGAGATACCAACGGTACCACTGAAGTGCTTCTTATTCCAGATGAAAGGAAACAATTAGGACTCTGTTTGCAGAATAAGTATTGTGGAGGTTGAAGAATTGTTCAGCTCGATATATCCATCCTCTATGATCTATACCATTGAATCATGGAAAGTCTAGCTTAGGTCCACATGAGAAGCTGGAAGGAAAGGAAAAATGCTCTGAAGAAGACTCCTCCTTCTACACTTTGTTGAGAAAGATGTTATTCTATTGATTTAAGCCATGCATCATATCGGTTAACTTTGTAACCTAAGATTTTAATGTGGTAGTTTCTTCCTCCATGATTTTTGTGCCTGCATGAGTGGTGACCATAACCAATTGTTAATAGCTAGGGATCCTTTTTTTATTATTGTTTTTTTACTTACTGCTGCTTCATAAATGGATTGTCTGCAACTATGGATACACTTTTGTTTGCTCTCTACACTTGATAAGTTGGATATGGACCCTAAGTTTGTTTGGCTACCTAATGGATTTTTTTTTAAAATTCTCTCTAGCCACCAAAGCTATCTGATCAAGTACCACTCTCTATAAATTTATAGCCACAAGTTTACCCATTAACGATAGCTTTTGGTTTACCTCATGGGTGGGAACTAGTCAATCAGGATGGGGCTATTGCCCTTTTCGCTAGCAGGTCCTCTCAATGGGCCAACTACTTTGGGGTTCCTGTGGTACTCCTCATAATGAGTTTTAGGGCTTATGCCCAAGCACTTCCCATAGTTAAGTGGATAGGTATTTATCCAATCCAAAATGATGGAACCTACAATGAAAAAAAATCTTTCTAGAAATGGCACAGCTCCTCGAAATCCCTGCTTCAAAAACAAATTGCTCCAAATCTACCCACAAAGCCAAGAAAGTGCTCTAATACCAGATGAGAAGAACCTCCTATAGTAGATTAACTCCTACAATATATTTAATAAAAATATACAAAAATAAAATAACTCTTATGAATAATAGAAACATAGAAAGCTTATATTGATCGTAGGCCACTTTGAGGGGGTAACCTCATTTGAGCAAGCTCAATACAATAATTTTTTGGATGCCTTCATTGGGCCTCAACACTTACTTATATACTAAATCTATTCTAACAACTACTACTTCCCTTGTATGTGGGATAATTGAAATATTCTCTAAGGGATGACTTACAAAGCATATGCATCCATAGAAATTATTACACTAATACTGCAAAGAGAAGGGTAAGACACGGGTTCCTAACATTATCGAAGGTACTAGAAATAAATCTAGAGTTGGCTTTAGGTTAGTTTTGGTGCTCAAAAGGAGATCAATGTTAGACCAGGTATATGGATTGTTATAGGGTATTTCTCCTCATAATTCATAGACCTAAATCAAAGCTAGGTCACTTAGCCAGAATATACCTTCTATCTAGATTTTATACTCTACTAGAGAATGGATTGGGTTCTCCCCTTAGAGTTGAAATCCAAGTAGGATAGCCAGGTAGGGTAAGGTGATCTACTAGGTGATGAAATTGATGGGATTTATCTTAAGTGTGTTTATATTTTTGTTTTTGTGAGTGTGATCTAGTAGTGTAACATTGGTGTACTATGATTCATTCATAATGCTTGTAATTAACTAGGTGAGTTAATATTCAGTAAGCAAATGATGAAGTATAGTATGTTTTAAACCCAAATCTAAAGTGTTTTGATTCAAATGAAAATAATGATGAAATAGGAGAAGAGAATTAATTTTATTATCCTAATGTGCATGCAATAAAGAGATAAAAAAATATTATTTTTAACTTCCAATAAAAATGATGAATTTATTTTAGAGGCAAAAGAAAGAGAAGAGTGGCAAGGGAGAAGAAATTTTAGATTATTTCCTTTGAACAAAAAATAAATTGTTGAATATTTTGTTTAGAGGAAAAAGAGAGGGAAAAAGTGCAAGGATTGAAATTTTCACTATAATTCACCTATATGAATGCCTAAAACAAATAATTAACCTAAGAAAAACTCTAGGGTCCCACTGGGTGTGCTATAAATGTTTCATTAAATTTTGAATCTATTTGATATTTAAGGAGAAATAGAGATGAAGGGTAGGGACTAAAGATTAGAGAGAATCCAGATTGGTTGTGTGCCATATATAAATGATGTTGAGCACTCCTCTTTGGCTAGGGAGGACTAACTATAAATAAGAAAGCACTACCACCAAAAATATTTATTAGTAGATATATGAGTGGGTTGCCAAGCTATGCTCTTGTTCCTGGAAGTGTCAGAATTCCTTAAGGATGATAGTCCACTTTTTGAAACAAAATGGTAATGAATAAAAAAATGAAAGAGAGAGGAAGAGAGATATTCATACCATTCTTGCAGTTTGAGTGCAACAAAGAGTGACATAGTGTAGGTAATGTGAGTTATTTATGTTCTTAGAGGTTATTTAGGCTAGTTAAGGGAGGTTAGTGGAAATACATAGTCATTGATGTTAATTAGGCTACTGATTTTAGTAAAGAGATATGATCGATGTCAATTATGTGATTGATGTCGATAGGGGCAGTAGGTTCTTAGTAGGTTATAAGATACTTTTCTAAGTTGGGAGGTAGATATTGGTCAGGTTTGTGAGGTTGGGAAGAGTCGTAAGGGAGTGGTTAAGACTCAAGTGGGTATAGACATAGGTTTGGTATGTTTTAAGTAAATGGAAATAGGTGAAGGATTTTTATAACTCCTTCACAGGGAGTGTCAAGATGTTCATAAAATGATGAATACTATAACATAAAGTAATTATAAAATGACTATTTAAAGGAATTACAAAATATAGAGATATACTTAGTTGGTGAAATGAATGAACCATGAGTGCCAGATAGATGGCTCTAATGGGGTATGTTGAAGCAATAGGTGAATAAAAAAGACAAGAATGTGATGCTAGTTCAAAAGAATCCAATCTCTTTGTAGTATATCAATTCTTAGTTTGGACTGATTTGTGTAGAGTAACAATAAGCCTAGATGTAGAAAGTTGAATGCCAAAGCCTATATGAAAATGATTGACTTTTATAATTTTTATTAACCTATATATTATCTTGTAATTTAGTTTAAGTAACTAACGTTGGTGATCTTGTTGATGTTGAGTGAGGGTTGATCAATGTTGGTGGCAGGAGAATAGGTAAAAGGGCTATTTTTAGACAATTTTTTGTTCCTTCTCTTGCCAAGTGTGGTATCTATTATGGAATAGTATAGATGTAAGGTTAAGAAGAATGTAGTTAGTTAGGAATTTATGCTAGGGGTGAGAACAAATCATGGGTAATTAATATTAGGAGACTAAGTCTTAAGGTGAATCAGAGGGTAAGAATGAGTCTTATGATGAGGTGGTCAGGTAAGGTGCCATAAGTAGTTTTTAATTAACTGAACTAAATATTTTAAAATTGATTAAATGTGTGAGGGGTGAAAATGTGGGTTAAAAATGATAATTATTAAAAGGGGATCAAAGGGGGGGGGGGGTTTGACATAGGGAGTTATACACATGTGTGATGTAATTTTGGTGTCTATAGAAACATTTATAAAACTAATGTATTGTGAGTCAGCCAAGCTGATATGGGTCAAACTCAATACTATATATGAAGAAGACATCAAGGTGAAGATGGCTAAATTGTAGACTCATAAAAGGTATTTTGAAAGTTTGATTATGAAAATATTTGAGAGCATTTCCTCATATATGTTAAGGGTTGATGGAATGGTTAACGTAATTAGAGGATTAAGACAATAAGTGAAAGAGTCTACATTTTTTCAAAATTTAGTGAGATCACTAAATCTTATGTTTGATTCTAAGGTGTATGTAGTAGAAGAGATACAAGATTTGGACAAGCAAGAGATGGATGGGCTTCATGGAATCTTGACTTCCTATGAGATGAGAACAAATGAAGGAAGACCTTCTAATAAATATCATTCAAATATAAAAATAATTCAAAATATAAGAAGGTCAAATATGAAGTTTATTCATATATTGATGATGATAAATTGATAACCATGTTTTATAGGAAATTAAGGTTTAGATCTAGTAAGTAAAAGGGTATGTTACCTTTGAAATGTTTCAACCATGGTAATATTGGTCACTTTACATATAAGTGTCCTAAAAAGGATAAGACTAAACATGATGAAGAACATGGTGAACATCATGGTGATGATAAGAAGGTCTATAAGATTGATTAGAATAAGAAAGATTTTAGGAAGTGTGAAGGTAGTATTTTCACCAAATATTTCACCCTAGAGGAGGTTTTGTAAGCCTTCTTTAAGATTTTAGTAACATTGTAATACTTCTATGCCTATGGCTTGCCTATAACATAGGTAGTCCTCTAGGTTTAAGGGCTAGATCCCTAAATTGACCTTTAAGTGATTATCACATACACTAAATAATTTTTTGTGTGAAAAGGGGTAGAAATATGCATGAAATAAATATATTCTAAGGGAGTAATACACCATTAATATTTTCACAATATAATAATACTCTTACATTAACAAATAAGACCTACAACACTAGCTTCAAAGTCTTAAGATAATCTAACATTAGTATTTCAATATGGAGGTGATATGTATGAGACTAATCAAGGTTAGTGGACCATAGGTAATATTATACACTCTATGGAAAATTGAACACTTTAAAGGATCCAAACACACTAGATACACTTGATATGACGTATTAAAATGAGAATTTCTTGCACTAAACATGAAAGGATAAAGAAAAGAAAGGATAGAATATAATCACTAGACTTCACCAGACATCACTTCACACACTAAGGAAATATTTTTGTCAAATAAAAAATATATTTAATGTATTATAAAAAGTTAAATTACAACATAAAACTAGTAGGTATTTACCATACCAAGTGTGGAATTCAAAAACAAGATCCAAAATGTATAGTACTTATAGAATGTGTGAGAGGAGAGAGAGAATTTGAGCTCAAGGGTCATAATGCCACTTGCCAAGGCATAATAATCAGTTATGTTGCATAGGATTAGATTATTAAATATATCATGAAAGTTATTTTTGGACAAATTTCCCTCCAAGGTATGAAAACTCCTCAAAACTCGCATAAGATCCTTCATCTACTTTTTTAGAAACTACTTTCATCATTTGGTCTCTCTTAAGAATCACATAGAATAATAAGGAGAGATTACACATGTGAAATATGATGAGGTGTTTATTTAAAATCTTTTTCATCCATTATATGTGTCCTTAAAAATTGGTCTTTTTTTGGATAAGTGGTCTCACTTCCTATAGTCACTATCATCCTTCTTTCACTCATTCCTCACACTTGTCATTCAAGTGACTTTTAGTTTTCTAAAAAAATCCATATATGAGGTGATATGACACATATTTAGAGTCTTGTTGTACTTAAATCATTTAGGATAACCTTAAAATGCCTCCCAATTGGATTTATCACCTTCTCACTTGATGATCACACTTCATTCACTATGTCAATTTCTACAGCCTGAAGTGAAGATGGTTGTATAGGTACTTGTGTGTTTGTTTGAATAAATATATTAATAGTAGGAGTTATATTACGTCCCACTTTACCTCCCAAATAAATCCTCATCCATCAAGAATGCCCTAGACCTATAAAACATCAAAATATGTTAATAAAACCTATTTTATACCATGTCAGTATAAATAGGGTACAATCCAATAGGATGGGAAGGATCCTGAAGAAGTTATATACAAGAAAAAATTAAATATCCAAATAAAAATATCCCTATTTAATGCATTTATATATACTTATTTCCCATCAAGTCATGATCAAGGGTTTTGGAGGGTTTTAGGTGGTTTTGATCATTAGCATTTGTTTATAAGAGTTAGACATTAAATATATGAAAAAATATCACTAAGATAATGTTTATGACCTTATTAAACATAAAATAACTCCTTATGTCTTTGTGATGAACATCCATACAAATATGAGATCCCAAATATGACATCTTGAGCCCTTCCCTATATTCTGTGTACCTTGAGTTGTTCTTATGGCATAAAATGACTTTCCCATGACTTTATCTACAAATTAAAGGCTCTAAATCACCTTATAACTCCCAAATAAGGTCATTAAATTCCTTATAAGTTTCACATGGTGCTATAAATGGTATTGAGACCTCCTAGCCCTTTATACCTAGTCTAGGCTTAAAATACTGAATTGTGTCTTATTGCTCACAATACTTCTGAATGGTTTATCAAGATTTAAAGGCCTTACGTAGGTTTGTTCATGTATAAAAATTGTCCTAAAGGATAAAAAGGACCAATTAATTGAGAGGTACCCTCCTATATGGGATGTGAAATATCTTGAGAGGTAGATTATAAAATGAGTGGAAAAGTTGACAACCAGAATGCCTTGAAGGTTGGGAAAACATGGGTAATCATGGAGAAAAGACTTCAAATCTTTGATAAATATTACTAAATTATAAAGTGCACCATCTAAATTAAGTACCCTTTTATTATGTGGCTCATAATTTAAACCCAATTTGTTATCTACAACCTTGGGCATCACTAATGTACTAGGTCTACTATCAACTATGTAGTTATGAACTATCCCCCATAATGGGAGTGAGATAGAAGGGTTGAGGATTATTAGATTTCATAGAAGGTTCCATAATATTATTAGAATAATTGGTAAGAGAAAAAATACCATGACTATGGATTGATGATGAATGACTAACATAGATATTGGACAACTATTTTTATAATAGTTCTTTTTGGCTAGGCATGTGAAGGACCTCCCAAATAGAGATTGATACCTTAGCATTATTCAATGAATCTAAAATATTTAGAGAAAAATTAGCTAATTTATCCTGATTCCTTGGTGTAAATTAAGTGTTTGGGACTTGATATATTTAACTTATTTGATAAGGCCTTCCAACATCCTGACTTGAAGGAGGTGTAATAGTAATAAGGACTGCCATGCTTATAGTCATGCCTTGTTGACTTATAGGAGGATAAAATGAACTTTTAGGAACACCATTAGCATCTCCTAAAGTTTTAGTTTTATCTATAGTTATCTACAATATGATTTACCTGATTAAGCACATAAGTGTATTCAACTAAGAAGTTGGTGAAACTTACTCCTTGTGACTTCCACCCTTCACTTGCTTGTTGATTTAACAATTTCGGGAATATTTGTGTATTATTCATAGTTTAGTTAAAGAGTTTGAGTATTAAAATTAGTAAAAAAATATGTAATAATTAATATACTAATTTTTTAAATTTTATTTCAATTCAAACTTTTATAAATATAGTAATAAGGGGAAGAAAACAAGACTTAGCTAGAAACTTATTGATCCGACTAAGATAGAAGCTAGAATTCACTATCTACGACTAGGACACTATCATAAAATTAGATAAAATATTCATTTTTTAATTTTATAGGAGTGTTGGAACTAGATACGAGTATCACAAACACTATAGTCTACCTTTATTGATGTTATCTAGAGGATCTAATATTTTTAAGTTTTATTTGCTATCTGTGTGAGCTTATTTATGAAGTTTTAGTAGGTGGAAGTCTATAGAGATCCTTATAGCAAAGATTTTATCTTCAAAACCTATGTTCCATTGTACTTTAACTAGTTTTAAGAAATATTGGGGGTTAGTTTGTGTAAGATTCACTAGATATGGATCCACACCCCTTATGTGGGCACACTACCTATATACCAATACTCTGAAGAGGGATCAAGCCATATGTAGTTATCCCACTTGATGTTTTTTGTGAAATTTTGTGTATGAAGATTCATAATTATAAAATGGATGTTATTGAGGTGGTTAGGGACTAGTATAAGGATTTTAATAGTCTTGTAAGTGTGTTGGTTGGCTATATATAAATAATAGGGAAGATTGCTTGAGTAGTCTTGCTTGTATTCTTGCTTACTTAGTGATAAAAATGATCTTTGAATGGGATTTTATATGTATATATTGGTCATGGGTTGAATTTTCTCAGATTAGGCCAACAAGTATAAGGATAGGGAATTGAAATAAATTAACCATTAGGCCTAGAAATAGACTTGGACAAGAGCATCGAAAGTGGATAGGAGTGACACCAACACTATTGTCCTAGTGTGGTGATATTATCCTGAGTAGATATGACCTAGGTTTTTCATGGAAAGAGGAGTATAAATTAGTTAGGATTAAGTATAAAAGGATAAGAATGACTAGGAATCAGGGAAAATATGCATATGAGGGTCATGAGAGAAAGCAAGAGTGACCTAAGGGTTGAGTGTCATTAGCCATGCTCAAGTTACCAATTTTCACATTTTATATGACTACATTTGCCCCGCTTTATTCTAATGATGTAGTAAATCAAAATACTAGGATAAAGGAAAAATAGAAAGAATACCTAAAATTAATTATAAGGGTGAATCTCTTGAAGCTATGTGATGTTGGGTGTGTATAGAGAGAGCATATTGTAAAGTCCAAATTTATAAGAAAAATAAAGAGTAGATATGTTCTTACTAGATATGCTATATCCAGGATAAGAATGTACAAGGTTGGATAAGAGAGAGAGAGAGGAAGAGAAAGGAATGAATGAATATACTACACCAGATACATGGAATAATACAAAACTTGTTATGATGTTGAGTTATGTTGAATAATATTGGATGATGTTGTACCAAGAGTAATATCATGAATGAAGTTGAGTGCTCAATTCCTCGAGAGTGGCTCAAGAATGCAAAGGCTAGATATTTGGATCCATCATCACATACTAAGTGAAGCTAGGTGGTCATACATGTCCTAATATTTTTTTAGACTATGTATCTAATCCCTCTAAATAGGTGTCTTAAGAATACAAAGGCTAGTTAGTCCTTTGGCTCCATCATTGCACCATGAAATGAAGCTATGAACTAATAGTGGTATAAAAAGTGTGCCATATGAGATGGATCATAAATCCCATGAATGTATTGTGATCTAACAATGTTATCATGAATAGTTGAATATACACTTGAAACTACACTAGTCTTGGCCCACTTTGAAATATGGCGATTAGGCATGTATGAAATCCATTTTAAAACTGGTGCACTAGGCTTATATGAAAGCCACTTTATAGCTTGGGAACTCAAGAATGTAGAAGATAGGCTTATATGAAAGCCATTCAAAAATGATGCCAACCATCTATAGATGGAATAAGGAACATAACTACTTAGAATGCATAGGTAATGTTGAACTCAAAGAGAAGAGAAACAACTATGCCATGCACATTACCCCCAATCACTAGTGTCTAGAACATGAATTTTGATCTAGAAGTGAGATCCATCATGCCATGCATGATGCCCCCTATATCTTTATTCTTTGATCAAAAGTATACTAAAAACTATTAATTCTGAACTAGTTTGACTATGTAAAACTATATCTAAACCTACTTTTCTATTTCCTTCTAAAAAGTTTGGTTTTACTATTGTTTGGATACAAGCATGAAAAGGGGACACTTGTGGCACAAATGTTGTATTTCAAGTTTGGCACTACTATCTTAAGCTAAATATCATAACTATTATGATATTCTCACTATCTTCCTAGTCTATTCTAACTATTTTGATGTCTAGTTGTTGTTCTAGTTGTGTTGGATGGTAGATTTATTATTGTTAGGAGCTATAATATCTATGACAAAACCCCTATTTGTTATGCCTCTTCTAAGGGTAGGAATTAAGACCCTAAAATTATTATCCTTAGAAGAAATATCCCTAAAAGTGTGTTATTATACAAAGATACATCATAGAGCAATGATAATAGACAAGATATCTCAAGATATAACATGATTTGTATTGAGATTGTTAGATCAATAGGGTTATGCCTAGATGGATATAAAAATGTAATAACCTTTGAAATGTATTAAACTAGAAATAAACATCTAGTTAGTTGTTAGTTAGAGGGATGAAGCATGATGTCCATCATGAAATCCAAGAAAATAAGATAAATGCATGATGTGGATCATGGCATTACAAATGATGAAAAGAAAACAAGCAAAAAAGACACAAGGCAAGAAGAAAAAAGTGTATAAGGGTGGATAGGGGGCCACACAAATAAGGGACATGGGCACATGCCACTCATAATGAAAGACAAACATACAAGGCATTTTCAAATGCCATATATACATACAATTAAAACAAGCAAAGTTTGTATGGAAGCCATAATCACATAGAAGATTACAAGCATAGGACATTGACAAATGTCTTAAGGAACACGTAAGACATAGAAGAAAAGTGCATTAGAAAATGTCTTAAGGCATATATAGGGGACAAATAGGAACTAAGAAATACAATCATATCAAGCTATGCTAAAAAAGAAAAAAACATGTAATAATTAGAAATATAATCAAATCTAACTAATCAAAGCAAGAGGGAAAGTATGCAAGACATGGTATATGCTAAGAAATATACAAGTGCTATATACTATTGAGATGTCAACATATTAATCTATGCAAGCTAGTAATTAATGTACACCAACATGATAACTAGAGTGTGTGGTGTAAGAATGGTATAACCTAGATGTTGTAGTCATATAGAAGATACCCCCAGTGGGTATGTATATCGATGTATGTCTCAATGTAGAAGTAAGATTCCCCCTCAATGGGTAGAGTGAACCAATCAAAGAGTTAGATGTCATTACACACACTCAAAAGAGATCTATTGAATCATGATAATGTGGATAAATTTATAAACAATAGAATATAAAAACAAATGTAAGTCTAGCATGATATTGAAAATGTAAAGCATGGATAACACATACAATCAAAATATTTTTGGTGTTTTTGAGTTATTTGTATGTTTTTGTATTTTGAAATATTTGAATGTTTTAGGATTTTTGAATATTTTATTGTTTTTGGTATTTTATGTAAAATCAATCACATGAAGACTATGTGCAATAATTTTAAAGAGAATATATGTACAAGTAAGCAAGAAGAAACTAGGTACAGGTAATTTTAAAAAATTATGTACAATACAATGTGTGAAATGAAATGCTAGACATGGAATATATGTAGATGCATGATATTCATTATATTTTTGAGTTTATTTCTTTCAAGTGAGGATAGATGATATGCTTAGGGCAAAGGTTTTTGGTAACAATGTCTAGACCTAGCCAATTTGGTTTGAATTTTCCTCGGGTGTCTTCTTTGGCATTGACATTTTAAAGATTTTCTTTTAGAATGAGATCATTAAATTTGATTTCTATGATGTGAACTCATTATTATAGGATCATTTTATATTTTTTGGTAGATTTTGAGATGTTCTATTGGTTGAATGTGTGTATGGTCTAATTGCTCAAGTTGGTTTGGATGCTTTTCATGATACTGGTTAATAATGATAATAAATTTGAGTGAGACATAAAGAGATGGTATTTCTAATTCCAATTATAAAATTGCTTATGTGCCATACATAAGTGAATAAGGAGTGGCTTATGTGGGTGTGTGGATACTTATGAAATATGCCCATTATCTAAAGACTAGCTGATTATGCCAATCACCTCCAAATTTGGTCATTATTTTTCTCAAAATGTTATTTATGGTTTTATTGATGGCTTCTACCTGATCATTTCCTTATAGGTAATATGGAGTGCAGAATGGGTGTTTAATCTGAATCAAATAGTATGTCTTATGGAGATTCTAGACTTCGTCTAAAGTATGCATGGGAATTTGTGTGAGGAGGAAATCTATTTTTATGATAGAAAGATAGAAGGTCTTCATATGCTCTAAGAAATTATAGGAGGGATTCATCATTAGAGAATTCATCTAATGTGAGAATGTTTGGTGAAACTACATCATCAATGAGATCAAGATAGATCAATGATAATGTTTAAGCATGATTAATGGTGTGGTCTATTGATGTAGTGAGTGGATAAATTTTTTTATGCTTTGAAGTTTCAAAATAAGGATTATTAGGAAGGTGGGTAAACCAATATCCTAGCTCTTGTGTTTCATGTTATGTAGATGCCTTGATAGGATTGACAATTCCTTGTTTGTTATTTCTAAAATATTTTCCATGATATCCCATCTTATTAAGACATTTAAGTGTGAAAGGAGAGGTAAACTAGTGATTTGGTATCAATTACATTACAAAACTTGGAGTTTGTTGATGTGTTATATGTTCTGAAGGTATACTATAAATAATAGGTTATTTAGATATGGTACCAATATTAAAGTGTAGAATATAATTTTGTGGATTTTTAGAAACTTGAAAGTATTTACAAGGTTTGTTATCTATTGGTCATGTGTATATGTAGCCTTTGTGACTAAATTTTAAACAATAATGGAGTGTATAAGGAACCAAATGTATATCTTGAATCTAAGGCCGATCGAGTAATAAATTATAGTTGAGGTCATTTAGTATGACTTAGAAAATATTTTATAGTTTCTTATTCCATAAGGTAAGATTGTGTGTTATTTGAACCATGACTTTCTGTGGAATGTTGTCAAAACTTCTTATGTTCATATCAAAATGGTCGATATCTTGAGGTTATATATTAAGACATTTAAGAAAAGAAATGTTACAAATGTTGAGTCCTAAATCAGTATCAACTAATACCATTTTGACCCCCACATCATTAGTTCTTAATTGAATATACAAAGTTATATTCTATTCAATGATGTGGCATGGGGGTAAATCTAAAATTTCAAAGTAAATATGTTCTTTAGTCCATTACATGGTGTTGAGGATAGATGCAACATAAGCTAGTTTCATGGAAATGGGAATTCTAGTATTATGAAGGGCTGCATATAACACATCTTTGTAAACATATGATCATTGAAGGATCTTGAGAAATGATACTATATTGGAAGGGGTGCTAACCTAAGTGATAAAGATATAGCCATGGGTGTAATCAATCTACCCATCTTCTAAAACATGGGTGATAGCATGTTTCGCATGATCTAATATAGGCATAGAGATGGTAGTAGCTATGGGATAAGAGATAGATGTACGAAGTTTGAAAGTAGGAGGGATAGATAAAACTTTTAGTGTTTTCTTGTGTCTAGTAGTGAGAGGAAGATACTCAAAATTAGCCAAGGATTTATATGCATCTAGGTAAAAATAATCATTGTGTAATGAAATGCATGAAATGTGAGGGATGATTTGTAAAATAATATGTTTATAACAAGCATTACATAGGACGGATAACAAGCAAGGTATAGAGAGCATAAATTTGTGCATAAATGCATGAAAAAAATTTGACATGTACTATGACATTTCTAATGTGTTTAGCATGATAAACTTTGAAAATTTTCCACATGAGAGATAGAAAAGAAGTGTTAGAGAATATGAAATTGTGCATGAATGTATAGAAAATTTCGACATGTAACATAACATTGGTAATGTGTTTCAAAAAATGGAGTTGGAAATTATTCGACATGAGCGAGAGAGAATATGCAAAAGGAATATTGAAATCTTGTGCATTTTTAACAATAAATGTTGTAATATCATCCTTGATTAGAAGGAGTAAACATGAAATGTAAAGAATGAAGATTTATATTAACATTCATGTACATGATAGGACCAATGATGGTGTCCTTATTCTTTGTAATAAAGGTAAGAAAAAATTGTAAATAAATAAGATCCATTTTTGAAATCTGATTTTAGAATCTAAGGTGATATCTCAAAAAGCAAGAGGACTTAGTGTATTCAACTAGAGTTTTGAAAAATAATTATTTTTGAAAATCACTATTGATTTTTTAAATTTAATGGAGTTTTTGATTTAAATACGCTATTAAAAAATTATTGGAAAATTACTGAGAAAATACTAAGACCTAGTATGGGTAACTAGGGTTTGAAAGAAAAATTATTTTAAAATTACCATGAAATTTTAAAATTTAATGCTAATTTATGATTTTATTATGTAGGTAATATATATATATATATATATATATATATATATATATTAAAAATTAGGAGTAAATTTACTCTAGGGTTCCTAGGGTTTTTATGCTCACTAGATGATTTAACAATTTTGGGAATATTTGTTTATTATTCCTAATTTAGTTAAATGGTTCAAGTAGTAAAATTAGTAAAAAAATATGAAATAATTAAGATATTGATTTTTGAAATTTGATTGTAATTCAAACTTTTCTAAAAATAGTAAAAAAGGGAAGAAAATAAGACTTAGCTAGAAATTGATTGATCCAACTGAGATAAAAGCTAAAATTCACTATGTAGGACTAGGAAACTATCATAAACTAAGATCTAAACTTCATTTTGTGATTGTAAAAGAGTGCCAGAATTAGATAGGAGTGGCACCAGCACTGTAGTCCACCTCTACCACTATTGTCCTAAGGAACTAAGATTTTTTGGTTTTGTTTTCTATGTCTGTCTGACCATGTCAATGAAGTTTCAGTAGTTAGAAGTCTATAGAACTCCCTATATATAATATTTTATCTTTGAACCATATGTTTCATTATGCTTCGAATAATTTTAAGAAAGAGGTGTAGGGGTTAGTGTGTGTAAGATTCACTGAACATAGATCCACACCCCTTGTGTCCACACATTGCCTACATACGAATACTCTGAAGAGGGATCAAGCCATATATATTTCTCCCATTTGATGTGATTTATGAAATTATGTGTATGAATATGAAAAATATGAAAATGGATGTGATTGAGTTGGCCAAGGATTGGTGTAAGGATTTGAGTAAAATTGTAAGTATGTTGGCTAGTTGTATGCAAAGAATAGGGAAGATTTCTTGATTATTCTTGCTTGTATTCTTGATTGCTTAGCAATAATTATTAACCCTTTAAAAATTAAATTTGAATGGGATTTTATAGGGATATATTGGTCATGGGTTGAATTTAATCACATTAGGCCAACAAGGATAAGGATAGGGAAATAAAATAAATTGACCATTGGGGCTAGAAATGGACTTGGATAAGAGTACTAAAATTGGATAAGATTACACCAATGCTATAGTCCTAGTTTGGCTATTGTCTTGAGTATGTGAAACTTGGGGGGATTGATTTATCATGGAAAGAGGAGTCTATCTTAGTTTGGATCATGTTTTTAATGCTAAAAATGACTGAGAATTAGTGAAAAGATGCATATGATTGTCATGAGATCAAGCAAGAGGGGCCTAAGGGTTGAGTGTCATTAACCATTCTCAAATTACCAATTTTCACATTTTATATGACTAAACTTGCATTAGGAATTCATATTCTACTGATAGTAGATGAGTGACTCCCCCTTTAACAACTAGATTTGTTAGCATAAATGAATTGATCTTGTTTCCATTCCTCTCCTTGGATGAGATTGATATGCATTGATACCATTACTCTTTTGTTGGAGGTGAAATTAGGATTGTATGAATTGGTAGGCCTATTAAAATTTGGCTCCCCTTGACCTCTCCCTTGCTGATATTATTGATGATATTGGTAGGGGTTTTGATGAGAACCTTGATGAATATTATATTACCTAGATTAATCCTCTAAGGATTGATAAATTTCCTTCCAATCAATTGTGTCTTCTACCTTCTTAGGAGTATCCCTTGACTTGGAATTTACATTAAAAACTTGAGAAACACTTGGAAAATTAGTAGAATTATTTATCATTAGAGGTATAAACATTTCTAAAGGTAACACAAATTATCTCATGATGGATATGTCCATACCAATGACCCTCAAGTCTATAAGAAACACAAAGCTAGTAGTTTGTCTCATGGGAGGCAACAACCTATTAAAATTACTTTGGAATATCTCATTAAAATAATACATTATCTCCTTGGGGGATCTTTGGATCACATTGAGTTGGTGAATTAGTGAAATATGGTCATTCTTTTCTTTAAACCTTGATTTTAGAATCACTCCAAATTCATCCTAATTTATGATACAACCACCGAGCAAAGTCCTATACTAGGCAAGTGATTTCCCTCTAAGGGACATGGAAAATATTTTATGGAAATGTTGACCTTAGTGACATTTTTAAAATTAAATAATTTTGATGTATCCGTAATGTTCTCACTAGGAGTGATATGGCCTTCACCATTGAATGTAGGAACAGTCTTTGTAGCATTAGGGGGAATGTCATCATAGGCATCAAGATGGATTAGATTTTTAGTGTTAAAGGATAAGAAGGAATGCTACCTATCCATGTTATCATCATTTTCTTATTCAATCTCTTGGTCTTATTAGATAACAAATTCCTCTTGCTCTTCAAATGGAAAAAGAGGCTGAGGATGTTAAACTTCAAGAGGAAGTTTAGGTCGAGTAGGTGGACTGATAGGATTGAAAAATCTACTAGAAGATGACTTAGTAAGTAACATGAAGTATGAGCACAAATATATGACAAAAAATTGTTATAGAACTAATTTTTTTCTTTAATGGACTTGCTAAATACTTAGTAACACACCATATGTAATTGATGTTGTCAAAACCAACATTCACCTTGACAATTTGTCTTTAGGAAAATGGCCCCACTAGACACGCCATAAATATTATCACAAAATATTTCACCCTAGAGGTTTTTTTTCAATCTTTCTCTAATATTTGGGTAACATTGGAATACATCTAGGTGTTTCTATGCAATATTTTTGCTTTCACATTCAAAGAGAGAAATGAGAAACTAAGAGATGGTCTAGGGTTAGAAGATACCCGGATGAAGTCGTGCACACCGAAATCAGATGAAGGAAGGTACTCTTCTTTGGCTGTGGAGGAATGACACCTGTAAAGAAAAAGAGACAAAAACACGAAAAATGTTAGATGAGGAGATGGTGGGCTGTCAAGCAAAATATTTATCCCTGAAGTACGAAGACTTCCTTGAGGGATATCAACCCACTGATTAAAAATAGAATATTTGACAAAAACAAAAATAGTGAAAGACAGAATGAAAGAAATAAAAGACAAAAAAGCAAAATGCATACCTAATATGCAACAAATTGCTCTGCATAGTTGCCGGTGTCAGTCTCTATGCCGGCGTCGGTCAAGGAAGGGCACCGACATCGGTTAAAGTGCCAGCATCGGTAGGGGTAATGACCGGCGTCGGTCAGGGTAGAAATTTTTGGATGGGATCTAATCAGGTCTAGACAGGGTTTTAGGATTGCAGAGTGGTCTAAAGTTTCCTCTGAGGGTTAGGGAGCTAGTTTAGGAGTCAGAGGGATTGTTTAGGGGTTTGTGCAAAAATTTGGGTAGAGTTACAGACTGTATATTCTGGAAAGGGTGGATAGAGGTGATATGGGAGGAAGTCAAGTCAGGTCTGTAATCTGAATCTAAATTAGAGTGGTGATATCAATTAAAAATAATAACTAGAGAACAAAATAGAAGCATAGAACAAATGCTTACCTATTACATGCTGAAGATAGAGTAGGAGACATAATTGATGTTGTCGGTGTGTTGTAGAAGTTCGATGTAGCAAACCTCCAGCGAGATGACTGAAGTAGAATACCTATACCAGAGAGAGAGAATACAAGAGATTCATTTGCAGATTGATTGAATGCAAATGTTGGTTGATCATTCTAAAGGTTGAATGAAAGAATGTTTTGAAAGAAGGTCCGATAACTGATTGAGAAACTGATTGGCAATCGAATAATAAATAACAGATAATGGATAACAGATCCTACATTTGGGTCGAGAATGCAGTATTGAGGATAACTGACGCTAGTAGGACCATCAACATCGGCTGAGGAGTGACCGACGTCGGTGACGTCAGCTGAGTAGTGACTGATGTTGGCAGATGCAAAATGGGGACAGAGGCTAATTTTAGCTTTCTACTCATTTCTACATGCTGCCAGGGGCAAGGCTCATGGAAAAATGGTTGACAGGGGTTAAATAGGTGTGGGAGAATAAAATGGGGGTTAAGGGGAGGATGAAAAGGGTTAGACACAATTTTGATGTCTACATTTGCCCCTTTTTGTCTTGTTGGTTGTTCTGGATGAACTGCAAGACAAAAATAGGAGGTGGTTACCCCAGGTAGGGGATAAGGTCGATTCCATCTTATTGGTTGTTCAAATGAACTGCAAGACAAAAATAGGAGGTGGATTGCCCTGATTATGGATGAGGTATTCCCCCTCAAAGCAGGAGTCGAGGGAAGGGAATCAGGAATCAGGTGCTGATTTGACAAAGAGTGGATGAAAAAGGGGTGAGGGTGAACGCTGCAATAGTCGTGATTGCATGCATACCACTTTACAAGATGGTTAGGTCAAATTGTCATAGGTTAAGGGTCAAGGAGTGCCAAAATTGAAGTAACTAGGCCCCAACATGTGGTCGTAGCTGATCGGGTTATTCAATCGAAGCTGTAGCTCCAATGGGTCATCGTGTTCTAGGTATCTCGGGCTCAGGAAGTGCTCCTAGAAACACAAAAAAGTCACAAGTAGTGCGAATCAACTAGCTTGCGATCCTATACTTGTGAGAGTCCAAAACAAAGTCTACACAAAATTTGGCTAACCAGCTATGAGGTAGCATACATGCAAAAACAACCGAGGCAAAATTGTCTTGGAAGTGGTCGAAGTCGGAGGAGATAGGCATGATCTCCAATGGTCATTGGTTGAGGGGGAGGAATGGACAAAAGGATGTGGCTGAGCTAACCTTAGCAGACGTTATGTGATCTAAGTGCTACCTACATAGCCCTTGTGTGAAGGGCCTCAGGCCAATGTAGTTCTCCCTAAAAGGGAGGAAGGGTCAAAGGGATGGAATTGGTCTTGGTCGAGGGCAAGGTCATGGTCAAAAGGAGGAAAGAAGGTTTGTCCATCAGAGAGATGAATAAATGAGGGTGGTTGAGCTAACCCCAGATGATGTTATGTCATCTAAATGCTACCTATATAGCCTCGGTCTTAGGGCCTCAGACTAATGTAGTTCAAACTAGTTGAGAAGAGTGGTCGATGATTGGTTTGGTCATGTGTCAAAATGATGAGGAGAAAGAGATGTTACAGCCTTTTCCAAATGGTGTATTTTGTAACATTGGTCGAGTGGTCTTTCATCCCTAGAAATTTTCCATATTCGTGATGGATGTATGCTAAAGATGAATTGAGGTCTATTTATGCTTCAACAAGTATTGGTTTATGCTTAACATAAATTGTGTCTGGTTGATAGTTTCCATGTGTATTGGTGTCCATAGAAACTAGTGTGAATAGGCTATGGGAGTGGCCTGAAAAGAGAGTTGAGTTGAGTTAATTGACAAGTGATGAAGTTGAATGTGACCAAAGTGTAGAAGAAGTGAAAGGCGTATTGCTCTTTCATTGACAAGGACTAGAATGACAGCATAGATAGGGGTTATTAGAACCAAGAGCCCCATTCATGCATGACATCGTTGATCATATGTTGTGTTAGAGAGGTAATCAAATCACTTTGACATTAAAGTGAGCTCAAAATCCCTTGAGCAAGTGATAGGAGGAGGATAGGGTAACCCATTTTAGAGTAGAGATAACTTTGCCCCTTTTTATAGGAGACCTTGAAACAACTACAAGCGAAGTCCATGATTTTTTGAATTTTTTTTTTGGTGCAGATTGATCAATGCGGGAAGTCTGCATAAAGATGTCATTTTCTTGGTGGTCATTTACGAAGCTGATCAATGTGGGAAGCTTCTAAGAAATATTGTTGTTTGTTGCCAGAGTTAGTCATAGCCATCCTTCGAGGGAGTAGTCTATATTTTGCTTTATATATAAGGGCTTTGAATAGTTGTCCTTCGAGGGAGCAGTCTATTAGCTACATCAATGATAGTATAGCTATCCTTTAAGGGAGCAGTCTGCCTCTTGATTCTAATTTGGTGACCTTGGATATTTTGACATCTTGATTTGTTTTGACAGAAATGTGAGTCATGGACAAGATTATAGAAGGTCAAGGGCTCCCTTTTATTAGGATAAAGCATCCATACTGTATAAAAGGGGTGTATAGGATTTGTTAAGAGGAGTAGGGTTGAAATAAATGAGGACTAAGAGGATGGGGATTGCTCAAGGGATGAGCTCAAGGTAAATGTCAAGTGGATGAGTATTTGACTAACAATAGAATGGTCACAGATGCAATGCATTAAGAGGCTCAGGTTCTGGCCGTCCATCGAGAGAAGACAAACGATACGTCCCTGATCCATACTTGTGCGTGATAATGAAAGGTCTAAGCCAATTAGGGGCAAACTTGCCTCCTTTACTTCACTCCATATTGGTCACGTGCTGATGATGATTAAGAAGTTGGTTGATGTGGTTGCTGATTTGTCGAGACTGGTCGAGGGTCGGGTCGAGATTGGTGTTTGGTTGAGGTCATGATAGGTAGTATAAAGTCAAACTCCCCCCAGCCATTTAATGGTAGGAAGAATGTCTAACACCCAGTGTGGATGAGATGGAGAGAAGATGAGGGGGAGAGACCTAGGTACCCCACCTAGTTGATAGGTCAGGGGTTCCCAAGCGAATGGCATTTAGGCATTGAAAAAGTTAGGAGGGATGGAAACCACTGACTCCATAGGTGAAGGAGGAGGAATGGGTGAGCTTGGAGATTGGTCAATGGTTGGCTCAGGGAAAAGGTCTGAAGAGGCCTGAGTGGGGTCATGATATCCCAGGCCATACAATTTCTTGGCATTGTCATCATTGAGTGGCTCGATGGGCTGATGAGAGCCCTGCTCATAGCGTCCAAAACCAAAACCCTTCCATGCACACCTATAAAGGTAAGTGTGTGTAAAGGCAGGGTTGCCAAGAAATGAGAAGTCTGATGTGAATGGTTGGGGTGAAGAGAGAGGGTTGCCATTAGTAGGAGCTTGATTGAGCCCCCCATAGACAAGATTGGTTCGAAGGTGAGGAGGACCATAAGGCATGACCATCCTGATCTGATGGTCGTAACTAGGGCTGTGGTGAAGGCGTCCATACTCTTGTAGAGTTTGGAACATGTCTAAGGTCAGCAAGTAATATTCCCCAAGTGAAAGTCACTGGAAGATGTCTTTCATAGGGTCTTTTTTAGTCACTTGAAGAGGAGGGGTGAGGCCGACCGCCGGTTGTGAACTAGTTGAAGATTTTGCGGATGGAGGCGGTGCCAAGGTTGATGGCTTGATAGGAATGAGGACATCATTTGGATGGTAGGTGGTGTTACAAGTTTTGAAGGGTGAAGGGTCAGCAGGAATGGTGTGGACTTGCCTATCGTGCTCAAATTTCACACAATGGTGCAGGGTGGAGGGGACACAGGCCATGGCATGGATCCAGGGTCGGCCCTGCAACATGTTGTATTAGAACTCTCCTTCAATGATATAGAAGAGCTCTGAGACTGTGCGTGGACCAATGCAGATGTGAAAGATGACTGTGCCAATGGTCGTGGCAGTGGTGTCATTAAAGGAGTGCAATATTGCATCAATTTTGGAGACGCAATTCTTGGGAAGAGCCAACTGATCAAAGGCATGGGTGGAGATAATGTTGATGCTGGCACCTTCGTCGATCATAACACATTTAATGCATGTCTAATCAACATAGGCAATGATGAAGAGGGTGGCATCCTCATCTTCCATGTTGGATGTGGGAATCTCAAAATTGTTGAATGTGATAGAGGCAATAGGGGCTAAAGAGTGGACAAGGGCAGCGAGTGGTTGGGGATCTTCAGGTTAGACCTCCACTGCTTGCAAGGCTCGGATGAGGGCCTGACGATGCTGGGGCAAGGTTTGGATGAGGTTATAAAGGGACATCTTCACGGGCATCTGGTGGAGCTGTTTTAACATAGAGTCATGAATTGCCCCTGAAGAGGAAGAAGAAGAGGGTTGAGGCGTGCCAAGGATAGAAATCTTAGGCTTGGGTGGTTGAGGTGGATTGACGAAAGGGTAGGTCCAAGGAATGGTAGATTTTTCTTTTGCCTTGTCCTTTTGTGACCTAGTGGTTATGTGAATGGCATTGATTTCAAAGATAGGAGGTGAAGGAGATAAAGGGTTTGTAACCTGTTGATGAGATTTTGATGGGTTTGAAGAGGTTGGAGGGTTATGAGAAGGAGTCAGGGGTCGGTTGAGAGTGTCCTCAAAGAGAAGAGTGTCTTTCTCTAGATAGCGGTGAAAGATGGCCTTGAGGGCACAGCAAGTCTTGGTATCGTGTCCTAGCGTACGATGGTATAAGCAAATCTTTGTGTCATCAAACTAGGAGGGCTTAGACCTAAGGGGTTAGAAAGGCCTGATGGGTGGAAGAGTTATGCTAGAATTTTGCAAAAGTTGGTGCAAGATCAAAGAGTATGAGCCCACTAAAGGGTCCATGCTCATCGATGTGTGCGATGTTGGTGACTTTTGCTTGGACAGAGTTGGAGGAGGCTTCCATACCACCTTTTAGGTTGATGGTGCGGCAACAGGTGGAGATGGTACTTTCTTTGTGAGAGGTACCGCCTTTTTAGGAGAGGGTAGGCTAGAGGTAGGCAAAGGAAGCAAAGGAGGCAACCGGTTTTGATTAAAGGTTGTAGTGGGAAGGACTCTGGTCAGGGTCGAAGGATGGGGGCCCAAAATGGAAGGTAATGGTGATGGGGGAGGAGGCATTCACTTCTGTGGTCTGGCAGTCTTCTTTGACTTGGTTGGAAGACTACTATTGGTCGAGGTCTATTCTAAGTCCACCTTCACTTGTGGATGAGTGAGGTTGGAGACAGGGTGAACGCTAAGTGACTTGATAGGTTTAGATGGGGTAGATGAGGGTTTCGGTCTTGATGCGGTTGGTTGAGGTGTAGACGGTCTAGAATTGGAAGTCTGGTTTTTGTTGAGAGTCTTGGGAGATTCTACCATGGGAGGATTAGCAGCATGAGATGAGAGAGCACAGGCATGTTGAAGAGCTATGAGACGCTCCCACAATACCTGATGCTCCACTTTCCTTGAAGGAAGAAGTTTGAGTTTCTCCACTAATCAGGAAAATGGCTGAGAAGATGTTGGATGAAGTTCGGGTTCTTGAGAAGATGTTCAAAGTTGTGGGACCGAAGGTGTGGTAGTCTCAGTCCTAAGGCATGATGAAGTCGTGACAGGTTCATCCTTGGTTAGAGACAAAGGAGAGGCAGGTTCTTCCCTGGGTGGAGAAGAAACTGAAGAATGAGGCTCCTCAAGCAGGTAAAGGGTAGCGATGATTGTGCCCTCCACTTGTGGTCGAGGAGTAGGAAGGGTTGGGTCCTCCATGGGCAGCAAGAAGGAGGATGGTGAAACTGGTAGTGCTGGTAAGGTTGAGGCATCCTCCAAGATGAGAGAGGTTGACAGAGAACTAATCGGAGAAAGAGGTTCATCCACATGTGATGGACCGAGGGGTGGACTGACTTCTTGAGTTTTTGAAAGAGTCTGGTTGGGGATGAAGGGCAAGACTGTATTGACTGTTTGTATATTATGTTTGTGAATGTTGTCAGTTATGGTCTGGACATTATTTTGGGTTGGCAGATGATTGGGGAATGGTTGCTTGAAGATGTCGATGCCCTGATTAGGTAGCACATTGGGATTGTCAAGGACAAGGTCACCCTTTTCCAGCATGTCTTGTATGATGTTTTTAAGGGTCTTACAGTTTCTCGTGTCATGGCCTTTAACACGGTGGTAGTTTCATAAGTCATTTTCCATATACCATGCAGGGATGGCGCATGAGGGATCAAATTATGGAGGTGGTCAGATCTGGGGGAGATTGAGGACCCCCTGTTTGATGAGTTTTTCCAGCACAGATGCGTATGATTCTCTGAGTGGAGTATACTGTCGTTATATGTATCTCTACTAGAATTGGCAGGTGATGCTTTGGGATGTGGATGGCTCAGGCTGGTTAGTTGAAGGGGAAGAGGAGGAAGATCTAATGACCATAGCATTTGCTGAAGCTTTAGATTTAGGATTGGATGAGGAAGGCTTAGAAGAGGGGTCATTGGTCTTGGAGTTGGGATTCTTGCTTCACAACTTGACTTTATTCTCCTCGATGGTACGTAACTCAAGTTTGTGGGCCATCATGAAGGCTTCGTCAAAAGTGCAGAAGGTCTGAACCCTTAAGGTGGAAGAAATATGTTTGGCGCAGGCTTGGGAGAAAAGTTCAATAAGTTTAGGTTGGGGTAAAGAAAAGGAGAGTTGATTGATGAGGCCCCTCCATCGAGTGACAAAATCAGCAATGGATTTGTCCTCGATTTGGTGGATAGAATAGAGGTCTATGATTCAGACCTTCTTGGTGATGTTGATAGAGAAATGATCAAGGAAGAGCTAGGCTAGCTGAGTGAACGTGAAAAGGGAATGGCTGGTAAGGGAGCTGTAACAGTCAAGTGCAACACCTAAGAGAGACATAGGAAATGTACATAAAAGCAATGCATCATTGTGGGCAATAAGGTAATAGGCATGTCTGAATGCCCGTAAGTGCTGTTATGGGTCTTCCTTGCTTTGAAAATGAGAAAACTTAGGAAGTTCCCATTGGCTGGGATATGGCCTGATCAGGACAAAAGGATGAATGGGCTCATTGCAAATTTGTTCATATGAGAGAGTATTGCGCGAGCCAGAAATGGAGGTATCTAGGTTAGACATCTTGTCCATCAGCATTTTGATGATATCTACTAACGGATTGGCAGGTGGAGTGCCCCCTAGATTTTAAGGCACTTGAAAGAGGCTAGAAGAGGCATACAACGTAGTCAGTTGTACTAGTAAGGGCACAATGTACGGATGACTAGTCATAGGGATAGAAGAGGAGACTAAGGATGGTTGGGTAGAAGGCATGGCTAGGCTTGATGTTGCCACAGGAGGTTGGTTAGTGGTAACATGGGCCAATGGATAGGTAGCCACCCTAGTGTTGATAGGAGCAAGGGTAGGTGGAATAGAGATGAATAGGTTCTGAAAGGGGGTAGAGAGTGGTTGAGTGGGCTAAGGTTGATAGGGGGCCGAAACCATGGTGGAAGTGGGCCCAAAGATGGAGGGAGAGGCCACACTTGGATGGTTGGTCAAAGGTTGGTCATTGGTTGAGGATAGCCTAAGTGTCTAAAGGTTGAACTATGGACGCTGTTGATACGGCCGCAGTCTCGAGAAGAGAGGTCGGCATTCCATAAATTGGATTGCCCAAGGAGTCTCGCATTCATCTATTCACGAGATAGTGTTGTAAAGCTTTGACGTTGAGGTCCAAGAATCATGCAAAATCTTGGTCCCCTTTTAGGACAATAGGAGTCTAGGTTGGGGATGGTCTAGTAGGAGTTATTTTAGTCTCCGAGTGGAACTCCATTATAAGACTAGTTATGGACGGGGTAGACGGAAGCGGGTGATGCCTCGCATGATCGACTAGAGCCTTGGCTTGGCTATGAGTCAGAACCATTCAAGGAAAGAAAGAATGTCCTCACAAGTTCAAACAAGTAGATAAGAATAGAAAAGATGAATAACACAAGCAGATCCTAAAAAAAACCCTAGGAGTAAATTATTAGGATTATAGTGGCTTATGCCTTAGAATATGTGTAGAGGAAGATTGGCTTTTGAGTTGGGTCCTAGAAGAAGTAGTCTATGGATGGTTTTGGGTTAGTTATGGTGCTCAAAATTTTGTGTTAGGTTTCGTACTTGGCCTGGTGCTAAGGAGCAAGCTCCCCTCACTTCACGAGTCCAGTGATAAGCTGGTCTCGCTTAGCCAAAATATACTTCCCCTAGAGATTAGACTCTGCCAGAGAACAAAGTGGGCTTTCCCCTTGGTGATGAAATCCAAGTAAGATCACCGAGATGGGTAAGGTATTTGCTAGGTGATGAAATCCCATCGGGCCTTGTCTCAGGTAAGTTCAGATGTTTGTTTTGTGCAAGTGGTTCGATTGTGTAACATCAAGTGGACTACGATTAATTCAATATGTGGTTATTAATTACTAGGTGTGGTCTAAGAAATGCAAGCAAGTAGAAGTGAAATGTAATGAGTTTTAATCCCAAGCCAAAATGTGAAGTTGGAATGAAAACAAGTTGAGAAAGGGTTGAAGAATATGATTTTTGACTAGTCTAGAAGTGCAAGAAAAGAAAGAAAAGTTCTTTTTAGTCCTGCTGATGGTGTCGTTTAGAAGAGATGAAAGAGGTGAAAAGGGAGAAACCTAATGCACCTATATCAAAAGAAAGAAAGAAAGAACACAAGGAAGGCCCTAGGGTCCCACCGGGCATGCCAGAATGTTTCTATGCAATATTTTTGCTTTCACATTCAAAGAGAGAAATGAGAAACTAAGAGATGGTCTAGGGTTAGAAGATACCCGGATGAAGTCATGCGCATAAAAATTAGACAAAGGAAGGTACTCCTCTTTGGCTATGGAGGAATGACACCTGTAAAGAAAAAGAGACTAAAACACGAAAAATGTTAGATGAGGAGATGGTGGGCTGTCAAGCAAAAGCTTGATCCCTGAAGTACGAAGACTTCCTTGAGGGATATCAACCCACTGATTAAAAATAGAATATTTGATAGAAATAGAAATAGTGAAAGATAGAATGAAAGAAATAAAAGACAAAAAAGCAAAATGCATACCTGATATGCAGCAAATTGCTATGCATAGTTGCCAGTGTCGGTCTCTATGCCAACGTCAGTCAAGGAGGGGCACTGACATCGGTTAAAGTGCTGGCGTTGGTAGGGGTAATGACCGGCGTCGGTCGGGGCAGCAGTTTTTTGACGGGGTCTGATCAGGTCTGGACAGGGTTTTAGGATTGTAGAGTGGTTTGAAGTTTCCTCTGAGGGTTAGGGAGCCAGTTTAGGAGTCAGAGGGATTGTTTAGGGGTTTGTGCAAAAATCTAGGCAGAGTTACAGACTGTATATTCTAGAAAGGATGGATCGAGGTGATACAGGAGGAAGTCAAGTCAGGTCTACAATCTGAATCTAAATTAGAGTGGTGATATCAATTAGAAACAATAACCAGAGAACAAAATAGAAGCACAAAACAAATGCTTACCTATTACATGCTGAAGATAGAGTAGGAGACATAATTGATGTTGTCAGTGTGTTATAGAAGTTCGATGTAGCAGACGTCCAGCGAGATGACTGAAGTATAATACCTGTACTAGAGAGAGAGAATACGAGAGATTTGATTGTAGATTGATTGAATGCGAAAGTTGGCAGATCGTTCTGAAGGTCGAATGAAAGAATGTTTTGAAAGAAGGTCCGATAACCGATCTTGAAATTGATTGGCAACCAAATAACAAATAACGGATAATGGATAATGGATAACGGATCCTGCGTTCAGGTTGAGAATGCAGTATTAAGGATAACCGATGCCAGAAGGACCACCAACATCAGCTGAGTAGTGACCGACGTCGGTGATGTCGGCTGAGTAGTGACTGATGTCAGCAGATGCAGAATGGGGACATAGGCTAATTTTAGCTTTCTGCTCATTTTTACATGCTGCCAGGGGCAAGGCTCATGGGAAAATGGTTGACAGGGGTTAAATAGGTGTGGGATAATAAAATGGGGGTTAAAGGGAGGATGACAAGGGTTAGACACAATTTCGGTGTCTACACTAGGCTTGTGGCTTTCCTAGAGTAAAGGTAGACCTCTAAGTTTAAATCTTAGCTCCCTGAATTAACCTTTAAGTGCTTATAACCTATACTAACGGATTGTTTGGGTGAAAATGGGTAGAATTATGCATGAAATAAATATATTATAAGGGTTTGATACAACATGAAGATATCCATAATATAATCATACCCATACACTAAGAAATAATACTTATGACACTAGTTTCAAAGTCCTAAGATAGTCTCTAACATTAGTATTTCAATATGGATGTGATATCTATGAGACTACTCAAGGTAAGTGGACCAGAGGTTATATTTTAAAATATAATTAAAATTTCACAATTGAAGGGAGATGAAAACACTAGATACACTCCATATGACCTTTTAGAATGAGAACTTCTTGCACTAAACATTAAAGGATAAAGAGAAACAAGGATAGAAGCTTATCACTAGACCTCACCATACATCACTTCACAGATTTAAAAGTTATGTTTGTGAACTTAAAAATAGATTTAATGTATTATTAAAAGTAAAATTACAACATCAAACTAGCATGGCTTCACTATACCAGGTGCGCAATTTGAAAACAAGAGCCAAAATTGTTAGTACTTATAAAATATATGAGAGGAGAAAGAGAATTTAAGCTCAACAATCACAATTCCACTTATCAAGGAATGAATATTAGTTATGTTATAGAATATTATAATATGAAATAGATTAGGAAATTTATCTTTGAAAAAATGTGCCTCCAAGGTATGAAAAACTCCTCAAAACTAGTAAAAGATGCTTTAGTTACTTTCTTGGAATCTACCTTCATCATTTGGCCTCTCTTAAGTGCTCCAAAATAGACTAGGGAGAGCTGAAACATGTGTACTAAAATGAGGGGGTTAATTAAATATAAAAAATTCATTATATTTGTTCCTAACCACTTGAATTCTTCAAGACAAGTGTTCTCACTGCCTGTAGTCACCATCATCCTTCTTTTGCTCATTCCTCACACTTGTCATTGAAGTGTCTTTTAGATTTCCAAAAAAATTAATGTATGAGATGAAATGAAACTTTATATTAATATTGTCCTTAAATACATAAATAATACCTTAAAAATACCTCCCAATTGGATTTATCACCTTCTCACTTGATGATCACCCTTCATTCACTATGCCAGTTTGGACTGCCTAAAGTGAAGGTGATTTTAGAAGTAGTTATGTGTTTTTTTGAATAAATATATGAATTTTAGGAGTTATATTAGGTCCCAATTTATCTCCCAAAGTTATAATCATCCTTCAAGAATCCCCTACACATATAAAACACCAAAATTTATTAAGAAAACCTATTTTGTACTTTGTTTGTATAAATAGGGTTCAAAAATATAGCATGGGAATAGGCCTGAGGGAGATCTCTTAAATTATAAATTCATTTAAAAGTAAAAAAATAACTATTTAATGAATTTTTATCTATTTATTTCCCATTGGGTCATGAGCAAGGGTTTTGGAGGGGTTTAGGTAGTTTTGACACTTAGCAATTGTTCATAAAAGTTATACATTCAATATATGAAAAAATATCACTAGGAGCATTTATAAGACCTTCTTAAACATCACCTAATTCGTTAGGTATCCATTATATTTTTTTGTAAATATATGAGCTTCTAAAAATGGCCTCTCGAGCCCTTCCCTAAATTATGTGTACCATGAGTTTTTCTTAAGCCTTAAAATAAATTTCCCATGACTTTATCTTCAAAATAAAGGATCAAAATTACATTATAACTCCTATTTAAAGTCCTTAAATTAATTATAAAGTTTACTTGGTTATATAAATGGTATTGAGACCTCCTATGGCTTTAGGCCTAGCCTAGGCCTAAAATCTTGAACTATGTCTTCTTTATCACAACCACTTTTGAGTGGTTTCTCAAGATTTCAATTCATTATTTAGGTTTATTCATGTCTAGAACATATTACCATACCAATATTTAGTGTTCTATCATATCTCAACACATATTATTTCCGTTTTATCACCCAACCTGTAGTCTTGTATGCTTGGGAGTACCCTCTCTCTAATATAGAATAGAGGACACTTCCCCTATTGTCTCAATCATACCAAGGCTATGAAAGGATTGGGTATGTTATGGAGACATTATTTTTTACCAATTTTAATTATTTTATCACATAAATATCTCCTTCAATTCTCCGAAAACCCTCAAGGTAGTCTATTTAGTATTCATTATGTGTAGGGTTTATGTATTGACTGTAGGTTAAGGCTTGAGCTTAGTTATACCTTGTTTAAATATCCTAAAAATATCATGAGGGTCAAATAATAATAAATAAGTAATTATAATATCTAATATCATCATCATCCATGTTATCCTCTTCAATTCATCTTTCTTTACTTGACTAGGCCTAGTCAAGTCTACTATAACAAACTATATACTATGTGTTTTCTCAAAAAGAGGGTATGCCTATATTTTTCCATTAAGTCTAGACTTTATAAGTTATTATTAATATTTTCTTGAATGCATCAAGGTTATCTCCATATTTTTCAAGTCTTGTCTCTTCCCATAGGTCTAGTCAACCTCTAATTTATATACTATTAGTGTCTTATCAATATACAGTTCAACTATAAGTGATCACTTTGGTAAAAAATGTACCCCTATAAGATGTTATGCATAGTTCATTCCATTTTTAAGATTTATTAAAATCATTTTATCCTATTGAGTTGGTGTAACATACTCATAGCATTCATAGAGCATGAAACTAGCACTCAACTATCAGGTTCTAATATGTCAACCCTTTTTGGTCAACCTATAAGTGTACTTTCTTGGATAAAAAGAGGTCTCTATAGGTGGTAGTTTGTGTCAAAACCCTATAATTTAACTTATTTGAATTTTATTTGATCTCCTCATATTACATTTATACAAAATAAGTCATATTTTTATATACTATATCTCCATTAGCTCTCATAGTATTGTAAAGTTATTTGGACTTAGGATATTTTAAATAACACTATCTGACTATAGTGAATGATTTTTTGAGTTTTAAAACCTCCTATATCACCCTCTCTTGTCCAAAAATTCATGATCATTTTAAATTAATTTACTTTATATGTGGGATAAATGATGAAATCCCTTGTACATATGTATACCCCATGAATTTCATAATGGGAGGATCAAAATAAAGGTAAAAACCCTATTTTGGATACTTTAAGGTAAGTTGTCTCTTAAGTCACCTTATCCACTTATGGTGGTCTATAATAGGTATATTTATCACTCTATGGTTATAAAATTACTAACATGATATCATCCTTATTATAAAACTTTATGATTCATTCCAAAATACATTAAACACTTACATGTCAAGCCACAAACCTCTATATGAACCTCATGTAGATGTATATGCAAGACACAGGGTAAAACTTTGAATATGTAAGAACATGTTATCTTTTCCAAACTCAAAATACCATTGGATGGATTATATATGTGATTCAAAAATTAGGATACCTATAAACACTTTGGAACCTCTTAACCACATCACCATGACCTTGAAATACTCTCTTCTCTCCTAACTGTAGGTACACATGCAAGAAACTAATTGTGTAAGGTTGACTATGTTATTCCATATGACTATAATTTTCATCAAAATTTTAGTATTTGATACTAAAAATAAAAAATTAATATGATCACTATGACCCTAAAAAATATGAAACATTAATACACTTTTTCTTTAATTCACTAAAGGAAAGGAAAACCTCTGTAGTTAATGAAACGTGCCTATAACATCATTGGTGATCTCAACTAACAAATTGAGATGTTTGGCCCATAAATTCACTTCCACATGTGTAAATATATATTGAAAACATTAAAAAATAATGTAAAAACTAACTACAACCATTAATAACACTTGAATTCTATGGACCATCTCAAAAAATAGAAAACCTTCAAGGAGTGGGAATAAACATGCACAAAGAGGTAGTCAACTTTTAAAAAATGTTTCATAGATAATAAATCATAAATAATTTAAATAATACCATGAAATTTAAGTATAATAATATTAATATCTACCACTAAGTGGATTTTACTTGACTCATCCTCTACTGGCCATACAAAACCAAAATTGATTAGTCATTTTCCCCTATATAATGGAGCAATGGAGAAGTGAAATTGTTTTAGGAAATTTTAATGTGTTTCAAAGCTGAAACATTGTGATTATGAGTTTATTTGAGTTTAATATTCACTATAAAATTTTATCATATGTGTGACACTCCTTTAAAAGTCATACAACTTCTAAAACTTTTTCTTTTCTAACTATTTTCCTTATTTTAATGTAGTACTTGTAAGTTTTTAGTTAGGATTGACAAAAATTACAAGCATATGACATTAATTAAAAAATTTAAACCCTTTTATAATTTGTAAAACTATACAAACTTTATTAATGACTCAAATATGACCCTATATGACATGAAATGGTATAAGGAATAAAAGTTGACTATGACCAAGATAGTGACACACTAAATGATATTAATAGGATTATGACACACCATATAAGGCCCTAATAAACCCCTGTACAAGTTTTTAACTATAGGTGGTTTAATTATTTTGACTTGTGGTCAAAATAGTCAATAGGTAGGAAAGGAAATATTCAAGAACAAGAAAAGTTTTTATACCAAAGAAGATAATAACTCATCTGATGTAAGTGACACAAGTACATCTGATAATGATGATGATAGTAATGAAAATGAACATGAATAAAAGGAAACCTTATTCATGGATATAAAAATAGACAATGAGGGTTACTAAAAAGGGAAAGGTCTTATGGATGATAAAGAATTAGATGAAGAAGAGGTTGAAGTGAACCTTGAAGTAGAATTAGTGAGTGATCTAGAGGATTTGAAGTTTGAAATAAGGAATAATAATAAACTAATATAATTAGTTAAGTACTATGAATAATATATCATTTTTTTTGAAGAAATACTAAGTGGAAACACTAAGGCTAATTATGCAATCATCTAGAAAGTATAAACCCAGATGGATATTATGACAACAAGCCTAAAGGCTAAAAAGGAAGAATGCAAAAGGTATGAAGCTAAAATAGAATCCTTTAAAGCTTATTTGGATAAAACATCTATAAATTTTAAGACCTTTAATAAGTTTGAAAAGAGTACTAATGTTCTAGATAGCATCTCAAGTATTTATAAGTCTGCAAGTGATAAGATAGGTCTTGGTTTCAAAGAAGACCAAAAGGAGAAATCTCAAATCAAGGAGAAGGATAATGAAGATAATAAGGTCAACATGAAGAGACCAATCAGACAATATAATGTTATGAGGTATGTTAAATATTTCAATGGTTACTATTTTTCATACAATTAGTTTGGTCATAGAGAAAGAGAGTGTAAAAGACCCTTTAAAAATGAATATATGTAGGATTATGAAAGGAATCATCAGTAAAGAGGTATAAATGAGGTTGTTTTCTATAGTTTTCATAATGTGGGACACATTGGATGATTCTATCATAATAAATTTAGAATGAAATCAAGTCAAAAAAAAAAGGTTTGAAGCCCCTAGAATGTAAGAGAGAAGGCAAATGAATGTGTGGAAACCAAAGTTAGTAAAGGTGAGTCATGATTAGTCTACAAGCCTAAGTGGATAGTTTGCTATGGTAGAGCATAATTTAGATATGAAATCAAGTTAGGAATATATTTTATCAACTCATATATTTGATCAAATGGCTGATGAAGAGGTCAAATCTAATGTGGCAATCAAGCCTAAATGTATCCTGAAGGATTTTATTTTTGTGAGAGCATGGAGATACGAGAATCGCCTAAGTTTGTGTTGTTTTAATACCCTATGGAAAGGGGTGACTATATTAGGATTCATGGAGACATTATTTATTTACCATAAGCATGGTGAATGCTTATTTTGAGGGGGGATATTGAGGTTTTTCATAAGCTATAAGTGTAATTGTTGACAAGCCAAAAAAAGGAAAGTAAAGTTGTTCTATGTTTTTAGCAGTTGGTAATTGATAATGACTTGTGTTGTAGCTAGTTTTAGAATTATATAAAATAATTTGGTGAGTTAATTTTATGAAGACAAAGGGGTATTTACTAGTTATTTATTTTATATCAATGTTTTGGTAGTTTGGTAATTAATCTTGATGTTCATAGTTTGTTTGAAGACTATACCTAGTCTAAGGGGGAGCTTGGTAGCTCTGATTTCTTTTTTAGTTTCTAAGAGTAGTTTCCAAAGAGGAAGAATGAGTGGTTATATAATTTATAGTGTGTATGAGCATTTATAATAAATTTCAAAGGGGGAGAAATTTCACTCAGAGAGATTCACTAGATTGGTGGAGATGAGAGTGATCAAATTGAAGAATGTCTTACCATCAATGACAAAGGGGGAGCTTTTTGGTAGGTTATTGTGATTGAATTCAAAAGGGTGCATCTTGTGAAGGATTATGGTGAGTGATCATTGAGTCATGTGACAAGGTGTATATTTTTGATTAATGTCATTGGGGTTGTTGATGCATCTTATGAGTCCTAATTATCACAAAGAGGTATGATGGTCAAGTGAGCATTAAAGCATGGTTATGAGGCTCTATGTCTACATGAGATAATGATATAATTTGTATTATAAATATTAATCTATAGTGGTTTGATATTTATATCTAAAGAGTGTTCTTTTTTTATATCATTTAGGTAAGCATGTTTGAGTACTAGTTCTTGAGTGCAAGGTGTCCTAAAAATCCTAGTGTAGACCCTGTGAGAAGGTGTGCATAATGAAGTTTGGTGAAGTAAGAGGGTATAATATTATGAGAGTTTGTTTTGAATTATGTGATTATGTAAGTAAATTTTAGATATTTTCATAAGTTTTTCAAGGTAGGTTGTCATTTTTCAAGTGCTTAAGAAGCCTAGTCATGACACTAGTCATAACATGTAAAGTCTTTGTGATAAGGTATGAGTATGGTGACTTTGTGAGATGAGTAGGAACAATTCATTCACTGGTAGTTGGCAAGGATATCATGTGGCCTTCCACATGAAATAAAATATGAAGATAATTTTTGGTAGCCTATTTCTTAGCCAATGCAGAATAGAAAAATCTTCTCTATGAATTTTACCTCTATAATTTCATGCTGGAAAAGAATTCAGGTTTTATGATCAATTTGTATGTATGGGAAAGCCAATTTAATGCATTTTTTTATATTATTCAAAAATATATTTCATGAAAAGAGATGGATTCAAAGTATCTATTAAAGGATAATTCATTTAATCTCTGTATGAGAACTCATTATGGCAACCCATCCACCTTTGATGCACATTTCAGAACCCATGCATTTGATAGAAGGTTCAAGGAACCTTATCTTGACAATTTATATAAAAGAATTAATTCCTTCATCTATTATGAAAAGTAAAATTCTAATAATATTTATGATGTATTCATTGAAAATAAGGGAAGTAATATCCCCTTGAAATTTGATCTAGAGTCTAGAAAGGGCAAAAGCTTTATGCACAATAATTCCTTGGATCAATGAATCTCATAGGTGCATATGGATAGGAATGTAAACAAGGCCACCTCTACTTCTCACCCCCATATCTCCTTGTAAAATAGAGAACCTCAAGATCCCACTAAATTTGAGGAATGGAAGAGAAAAGTAGGAGTAGGAGCAGGGTATAGTACCTCTGAATCAAAGCATTGGAATATTCAGTTCCATCCATTTGATCTAAACAATCAAATGGAATGTAGAATATACAAAACCAAATTTTAAGAGTAAGTTTGTAAAAGGAATAACAAACAAGTAAGTATGGGGGAAATGATGAGGCTAAGATATGCCCATTAAATGTACAATAAATGACTTGATCTTACTCTCTCTTTCTATTAAGTTTGACTACACTTTGTGACTTTTATTTGATCTAATATGAGTTAGGATGTAATTGTCCATCTTTCATTGATTGTGATTCTAATGTTTAAAATCTCTATAATTCCTAAAAAAGTGTTTTGAAAAATTCAAGTTTTTTAATAAAATAGGTCATCATTAGGCTAAATAACAAATATGAAGTGGATTTCATGTTTTTGGAAGCATTAGAATCAATACAGCTTAGTTCCAGAACTCCACCATGTTATTACAAGTTCTATCACCTTAGTTCTAGACCTTTCAAACTTAGTTCCAAAACTTTTGGATTTAGTACTCTATATTTAGTTATGGAATTATAGGAACTTTCACAGTTAGACATGGAATGATTTCCTTTAGTTTTGGAATGCTTCTAATGTTCCAGAATTGATAAATATCTATTCCAAATGGTCAGTGATCTGTCAAATCAATAATCCTATTAATCAAGAGTAGACTTCCAATTTCCATACTTAGAGATCCAAGACACTTATCACATAGTTGTACATCCAACTATGTTTTAATTTAGCATCTATTTTGGGCACGATTCAATTCCATCGTATTTGTGAAATAGTTACGGCCATCAATACACCACAAGATACACACACACACACACACACACACACACACACACACACACTTGGAATAATATAAGAAGAAGGGTATTAATTGAAGAATAGAGGAATAAGGATAGATATATATTGATACAGATCTACTACATTTTTGTAATGTAGAACATTTTATCAATAAAATAGCCATTTTTATTTTGAGAGAGAATTAAGTTGTTCAATCCTATTTTTAGGCAGAGTAAGGGCCCACTCCAAGAACCATGATCTTCATTTTTGTTGGTATTTATATTTTATTTTCAAAAGCAAATAGATATATCTGTTAAATTTATAAATGCTTTTATTTCCTTAAGTTAAAATTTATGACCATGTAGACAAATTTATGACTAATGGATAGGTATATTTCCTCTCAAGAGCCCTCTTTCTTGGTCTATAATATGGATTCAGTCTAAAAAATTATCCATATGATTTTTTTATTCCTTCTCTTTTCTTTGTAGGCCTTAGTCCCCTCAGATGACATTGCCATGACCTCTCCATCCAACTCTTGTGAAATCTTGACCATGAGGTCCTTGAAGATCAATTTCCTCTACCTCAATCCCATAGTGAAGTCTTTTGTGAACAACTCATCGTGACCTTCAATATGCAATATGAAATCTATGAGGCTAATTTTGTGAAGCTTACACAAGAATTTTCTATTATATTGTATCTTAGCATAATAAATTGGCTTGAGCCTATCCCTATCTCCTCCCATTACTTTGATTTTATTCCCATTTAGGTAATGTGATGAATTATAGTGATTCAAGTAAAAATACAAGCTGATATAGTCTTCATTAATTATATTACTACTAGAGACACACTTTATAGGATGATTTCACCTAGCACAACATTTGAAATAAGTACCTCTATCATGACACATAATGTGAAATCTACTAGGATTAAACATTAACCCCATTCCCATGTGTGTTATCATCCCTTATGGGATTGTGAAGATATTATGAATCGTTATAAATCAATAGGGTGATATGGGGTAGGGGGATTTGTATGCCCATGCCATGAATTCAAATCAAGGCTTAAGGTACCAATGTTGACAAGACCATCTACAACAACATTTCCTTCCTTATAAATATGAAAAATGGATAAATCTTCAAGGGAATTGAGAAGACCAATTTAATAAAAAATTATTTGGATAATGGTATGGTAAGGGTTCACCTTGCCTAAAAGGGCATTTAGAATATTTAAGGAATTTCATTTGATGGCTAATTTGGTGAACTTGAGTTAGATAACCAACTATATGCCCTACATAATCATCTTGGCCTCTACCACATGGTTTTTCTGGAAACCCATTAGGTCCTCATAATAATTAATTACCACCACAAAATCATTCTTGATAACTATATGTACCTAAATCCACTCATTTAATCTAAAATCATAAGCCTTATCTAATTAACTAATATCATAATTTATCACACAATATAGATTACAACCCATAAACCTTTTCATACACTTATGACTAATTAATTACCCCATTAACCTACTAACTATCCTACTTATCCACTAACCTACCCACTAGCCCACTTTCAAATTTAAAATTCCTATTTATTCAACTAATCTTTAGCTACCCTACCACCATAGCCTCTGTTACATCCCTATGAATCATAAACCTCATTTAATTCCCATCTAATCCTTCATTATTCCCAAAACTAATTAAGAAAACTATATAACTAGATAAGATCCTCTAAGATTCTATAAGTCTCTAAACTAGATACTTCTAAATAATTTAAAAGTCTCCAAAACTACCCTCTCCCATCATATAAAATCCATTCTTGGACCATGACCAAACTAGTTAGGAAATCGATAATCTCTCATTACAATCTCATAATAAGCCATTCCAAAGCATCCTCATACTCTTTCAAATCCATTAAACAATCACACATTGGCAACCAAAGTGAGATAATCCTCCCAATATAAATCTCTTGCTTATTAAAAGTGTTTTGATAACTTACAAAACTGACTCGATAAATAACAAGCTATGAATTTTATCTAATTTTCATATACATGTAATAAGCAAGTTTTCTCTATAAATCATGATATTTTAGTCAAATTTTGTCATAAAAGTAATAGTATTTCACTAACAACCATTGTGATCATTAACAATTTGAATTTTGACAAGTTTTTGGGATTTTTGTAATATCATAGATACATGAAAAGTTATTTTGCATAAAATCTATGGTTTTACTCTCTAAATTGTAGTTTTGTAGGCTATAGTTTTAAACAAAACCTAACTACTTTAGCTTAGAAATTTGGACTTATATGGGTCTATATCAATTGGTTTTATCTATCAGGGATATAAAAACTATTTTTTGTGTGAAGAAAAAGAAAATATATTGACCCTACATTGCCTCATAGTTAGAACACAATAACATGGAAACACAATCACAATATCACCATAAAAGTCATGATATTATGTTCACAAGTAGAGATTTTGTATTTTTAGTTTAAACTATCAAGTTTAACTACCAACCTTTGACTGTCTAACCTCTATTTGTCTCTGTGTAATCATTTTCTACGTGAAATAAAGGAGATTCATAGTTATCACATAATACTATAGATATACAGTTATGGTTTTTCCATAAGAGTCATGATATTTCCCTTGATAATCAAAATTATTCTTGCATGACTAAAATTATTAGGATAGTTTTCTAACTAGTGTTTACTTGTCTTTTTTATTGTTGTTATTGTCTATCAATAGGAAGAAAACAAGGGATACCTGAAGAGATCAAAATTATCTCCAAACCCCTTTGGTTATATTGTATAAAACTACCATTTGTGAAGTAGCAATTTTATGATTAAATAAGTTATTTTGACTAAAAGCATTAAAAACTATATTATTAGGTTTTATCTCTTCTAAACTACTAGTATAAGTCTAAAATATATTTTGAAGCTAATATCATTTTTTCTTACCTTTTGAACTTCATGTATATAAATCTTGCATTTTCATATTTATTTTTAAGGTCAAAAGTCTTATACCATTTTGTCAAATATTATCTTTCTACAATAGTAGCCTATAAAGATACATCTATAAATAACTCTTAGCACACCTGTATTCTAGTCTAAGTATTATACTAGTAAAGTTTTTTTTCTTTTTTGTAATATTATAAATTATGAATCATGGTTTTACTATAATATTTTCAATTTTGGTTAATAACTTGTAGTTTTACTTAACATGTGTGGTTTCCATCATGGTTAGAAAAAAATACATAATACCAAAAGTCTAGAGTTGTGATATTGTATAAAATCTATGGTTTTGTAGTTTCTTGAAATGATTTTATGTTACACTGTGTAATTTTATTTTATAGAAAAGAACCATTTTTTCTTTATTTCAAACTACCAATCCATTTTCTATAGGACCATATCAGGAGGGACTAGATTAGTTTTATAACTTGTGTACTTGTAGGAAAACTATTATAATTAAGAATTTTAATCTTATATTTATATCTTATATATATCTTTTTTTCTTATTTTAAATTTATTCATATAAGTAATTAATCAAGTAAATTAATCTTGATTTTGTGTCAACCCATTTTATCTAGGATAACACGTGACATGGAATTCATCCCCACATACTTAATTAGTTAGTAGGGGTTAGTGATATGGATTTCATCACCACACATTCATCCAAATTATATGTTCTGATGGAGTATAAATATTAAGGACAAATATCATTAGTCTAAGCATATAACCCATATAGGTCATACATGAAGGGAAACAGTTAATTATCTAAACTATGAACTAGATATCACCCTACATGGATTTTTATCTCATGTACCTTTTTGTATCTCAATGACTCCTTTAGACACCCTTGTGTGTACCTATAATAGGACATATCAACCATAATAGACACTCTATTTTCATAGTCAGGATCATATCCCAAGTGACCATCAAGTATAAATGGGGTATAAATGGTTTGATATATTTCATAATGGGTCACCAGCCTACAACCTCACTTTTGAAGCCATTAGACAGTTCATGTGTTGGGTTACACACCCATTCGGTTGACTAAATTAGGGATCATGATTGGGTGTGTTATGTGTGTGTTTTGTTAAGTCTCATATTATTTGTCATTCAAGTTAGCATATCCTCCTTTTATCAAAAACACTAAGATATTCTTAAGATATATCCCATCTTAGTACAAGCAACCAATCATTTCATATCATTATTTACACCTTTTGGATACTAAACCTTGGACTTTAAACATAAACTTTAGTGGTCATTTATCATTCTCTATCCTAGTCACTACTTTGTTTTTACATATCCTTGACCAGAACTTATTAATGTCTATCACCTTGTTGGTCTAATATAACACCCATAATCTCATGATCCTACCTCTTCATAGTTAACACCCATTTAATTAACACCTTGCTAGTGTGAAGGGTATCTAGTTATCTTATCCTCCTTGTCTCTTCGATAGATTGAATCTTTATAGAGTTTTTACTTTGGTCACTTTAGTCTTCATATCCATAAAATCAAAATTCCATCTAAGTCACATATATTCACCTCTCTTGACCACTTTTATTCTTTTTTTTTAGAGAAAATTAGTATCCAAAGTCACATTCTCTATTGTCATCCTATATCAAAAGAACACCTAATCACTTTTGTTGTGTCACCCTCATCATCCATCATGCCTATTAGAACCTATGCCTAAGTTCTAAGAATGATACAAGGATCTAATCAATGAAATGACATATTTGGGAATATAGGTGAATGAAATTGGGATAATGATGAAACACATAGTGACATACATATCCCTAGAAAGGAAGATTAGTTTAAAAATTACTTCTTTCATACTGATGAGGTTAGGGATCAATTTGACCAATATATCTATGATATTTGTGATCAAATTCTTTCCCAGGTAATTAGAATGGGGAGAACACTACCCTCTACCTTTTCTCCAAACCTCTTTTAATATCTTATCCACTCATCCACCAGACCCAACACTCTACCTTATCAAAATAATACCAACCAAGGATAAGAATAAAATAGTGTTTGGATCATAAAGAAGGACTTGATGAAAGAAAAGGAACCACCAAAAAATAATTGCATTGAGTCCAATAGGAGAAGAAACACCTTGGAGGATTTATTAGATCAATTGACCTAGAAAATCAATTCACTTGCCTCTCAATTTTGTCTTATAATCAATGACCACCTTTACCAAAGAAACCTATTATAAATACCCATATGAATACCTTAAGACATAAGAAAAGCTAATAACAAGCCTCCAATTCCCTAATAGACCCCTCATTCACTCAAGAGTATAAGATGATGAAGGAGACTCTTAAACAAATTAATCCTCACACCCAAGAAATGGGATATAAAAATGAAGATTTTTTCACATCTCCTTTGGACATGAGTATCTTTCATGTACCTTTCCCAACACACTTAGAGATACCAAAATTTTAAAAATATAGAGGGAAAGGGGATCCATAATACCATGTGCAAGAATTATATGTATCATGTTATGAGGTTACCTATGATGATGCTTACCTTCTTAGACTCTTCCATAAAAGTCTCATAGGGCCCACAATAGAATGGTTTATGCATTTACCTAAAGGCTCCATATCTAGCTTTGGGGAGTTAACAAAAAAGTTTATGATACACTTTCCTTCAAAATTAAGCATGGCATCTCTATTATAGACCTTTATAATACTAAATAAATAAATAGGGAAAATTTATCTTAATTCCTTCAATATTGGATAATCCTTGCCAATCAAATTTTTTACGTGGTTTTTGAGAAGGAGTTGGTCAAAATATTCATTGATAATCTCAACACTGAATTGAAATATCAAATAAAGATAAAATATGCCAAGTTTTTTGATGAAATCATAGAGAAGGGATTCAAATTGTAAATGCACTCATTGATAAAGGTACTCTTAAATTATATACCCAAAATGAATACAGTCATAATCAAGATAACACTTTTTCAGGTAAGCCTAAGGTCTTTAATAAGAATAAAAATGTCATAAGAGATGGAGTAATAGATTATAAACATGTTCATTAGTGTAGATAGCTTACCCTACTAAAAAATATAATGTCTCCACTATAATGGTACCATGGGGAAATCATAAACCTAAAATAGGAAAAGGGCTTGTAACTAGTCTTGGTATACCTACAAAAAATGTCCTACAAAATTTAATGAATACAAATATGATTACTAGCCTAGGAATATGATCACTAAATGATATTAAATGATGACCAGATTGGTATCATGAAGAATAATGTTTTTAATATCATAAAGTCAAGGGACATGATACTAAGAAATGCATGTAGTTAAAAAACTACATCCAAGATTTAATTCATAAAAGGGATATATAAATATAAGGGGATAGTCCAACCAATTGATCAAAAGGTCAAAAGTTGGGAATATATCAGGATGTCTTCACTAAGCATGATCAAAAGCAAAATAAACCACTTAAGAATTAGGGTGAAGTATCCACTTTCAACATAGTTGAATACCATTCCATTTCATACCATTATATCAATAACATTAAAATTTGGGACCCCCAAGAGGCCACACAACACCATCCACCATCCTTAAAATTAATATAGCAATAACCAATTATGTAGTAACTACATAATATGGAAAAATTATAATGATTGGAGCCCCTCCCAAAAACCCATCCACTTTATCATATCAAAGAGTCAATATCTCTAAAAAGGTCTCTAGCTCTTCCAACAAACCATATGACATTATCCAACAACTTAATAATACTCCAACCCAAATCTCTCTTATGGATCTTTTTAAGACGTCATTGGTACATTAGGAAATTTATAATCAAGTCTTGATTAAACTCAAAGTCCCTACAGAAATTGATATAGGAAAATTTCAAACATTAGTGTGTCATTTGTCTCCTTCCCAATAGATCAATTTTATTTTAAATGGCATTCCACCTATAGGCCCACATCATAACTATCCATTATTCATTGAAATTTCCATCTCTAACCATAAGATCCCATAGGTACTCATAGATAGAGGGTCAACTTTAAATTTATGAAATCTAGAACTTTTTAAGAAGTTGGGTTACTCTGAGTCTTCATTAAGGCCTATTTTTATAATGATCAAAACATATGATGATAATGAAATTCCATCTTTAGGAACTATTTATCTTCTTATAGTTATGAGATATGTACTCTATAAAACTTTAATTCATGTAGTGGATGTTGATCTTCTATATAATCTAGTTCTTGGACACCCATGGATCTATTAAATGAGAGTAGTTCCTTCCACCCTCCATTAATGTTTAAAATTATCTCATTTAGTAATGGAGGTAACCATCCCTAGGGAAATAGAACACTTTCATATATGGAAAATGGACCGATTTCATCTTACTTTTTATTTACCCACTACTCATAGTTCCACTCAAAATCCAAAACTACAAATTATATCCACCATGATGATCTAACACCTACTTTGAATGAATCCCCAAACATCACTCATCTTAAGATCACTCCCAAGGGTTACAAAGAGTATGAATATAAAACCTTTTATGTTGGCAATTTACCACTTTCCCCATGTAGCTACGAGTCCCCAACCATGAGGAAAGATAATTACTTCATTTATTATTTTATATCCATGGCCTTTACTAGTGTAGGCATGCTATCAAAAGAATAATTTGATGAACTAAATGATTCATTATGTATCTGTGATCCTGAGGCCTTATATTTCCATAAAAATAAGTACCCTTAGCTTCAAAAGATGATTCAAAATATGAATTATAAGGGAAAAGGATTAGGAAGAGATTAATAAGGTATAATTCAACCTATATGGGTTAAATAACACCCAAAACATATTGGTTTAGGGTAAAAACCTCTCAACATTGACCTAAGAACTATCATATTATACACTTATTTGGTCCTTGTGGAGACTACCTCTAATGAAGAAATCAAAATAGGTCATATTTATAGTCTTTATGAGGACCTAGATACCAATAATATCTTCCATGACACCATCATCCCCACTATCAACATATCCCTTCATTATCCCATCCTAATAGATTGGGATCAAAATAATGATCCTTCCTTTGACATATTTTATACTAATGAATCCATTATTGAATATCTAAGGGCACATTATTTTATTCCATCAAGAGACCATAAGAAAGGGTTCTCTATTAGTTTGAATGAGTTTGAATATTTTGGAGGGGAACAAACATCTCTAAATCAAATTGATAAAGAGGTATATAAAGATGAAGATCCCTCTGCAAACATAGAAGACATTCAACTCATTCCTAAAGAGTTAGAGTCCTATCCAAAATTAGATCTGGAGCTCCTAGATGAATTTGCTTCAAAAATTGAGGAATTACCATCACCCCAATATATCTAAAGGACCAATCACCTTCCCTCATTGAGGAATTTATTAAAGTAAATATTGGAACAAATTAAAGTCCTAAAATGGTTAAATTGGGGTAAATTCTTACATCCAAAGAAAAATAAATATTTATTGAGCTCCTCAAAGAATATATAAATGTATTAACATGGAGTTATTTAGACATGTTAGGAATGGATACAACCTTGGTAGGGCATCATTGTGTTCATACAAATGCAAAACCAATCAAACAAAAACTTTGAAAGTTTCATCCCAAGGTATCTCACTTGGTCAAAAAGGAATTATAGAAGTTCTTGGAAGTGAGGTTTATCCATCCCATTGATTATTCTGAATGGATATCTAATATTGTCCTTGTGGCCAAACCACAGGGAGGAATAAGAATTTATACCAACTTTTAGGAAATCAATAAATCATGCCTGATAAATGAATTTCTTTTACCTAATATAGACATGATTTTGGACTCTACTATAGGCTATGAGATGCTATCCCTCATGGATGGTTTTTTAGATACAATAAAATCAAAATTGTTCCCAAAGATCAACACAAAATTATGTTTATCACTCTATAGAGGACTTTCTATTATCAAGTGATGCCTTTTGGTCTAAAAAACATGGGAAATACTTACCAAAGGTATATGACAATGATATTACATGAAATGATATATGAAATCATCAAATATTATTTGGATGATATATTAGGGAAGTCCAAACTTGAATCTGAGTATCTTATGATCTTAAGGAAAATATTTGAGAGGCTCTAAGAATATAAGGTTAGATTGAACCCAAATAAATGTGTGTTTGGAATGACCATAGGAAAAATATTGGGGTTCATAGTCTCCAAGAGAGGTATTTAGGTAGATCTCATGAAAGTCAAAGTATTTTGGAAATGGATCCTCCCAAAAATATAAAGTAGTTAAGAAGCCTTTAAGGAAAATTACAGGCTATTCGATAGTTTATTTTAAAATTAATAGATGTGTCACCCCTTCACCCACATCTTAAATAAGGGAAATAATTTAAAACATATATTCAAATGTTAAAAAGATTTTTATAATATCAAGAAATATTTGGGTAATATTTTAGTCTTATCACCACCCATCTCAAGAAGGCCTTTACTTTTGTATATATCTACAACACCTTGTGATATAAGGGCCTTACTAGCTCAACACACTAACGAAGGAAAATAAAAAGAAATTTATTATCTTAGTAGGACATTTATCTCATATGAGATTGAATATAACCCTATTTAAAAGTCTTGATTGGCCTTGGTATTCACTTTTTAGAAACTTAGGAGTTATATGCTGAACAATCAGGTCAAGATCATAGCCAAAGTTAATCCTCTTAAGTATATTTTATCTAAATTTGATTTAACTGGTAGAATGGCCAAATGGATTATGTTACTAAGTTAATTTGATATTAAATATATAAATCAAAATGACATTAAATTACAATCCATCACGGATCAACTTGTGGCAACACCCATTTCAAACATCAAACCTCTCATCACAACCCTTCTAGATAAGTCTATATTGACCACTACATAATCAAATAGCTAGAAGTTATATTTTTATGTTCTTTCACCATGCATGGGTAAAGATTAGTAATCATTTTAGTAACACCTTAAGGTAGCCTCATACCTAAATCCTTCCACATTACTTTCCCATGCACAAATAATTTTGATCAATATGAGACCTTAAATATCGATCTCAAATTGACCATCTAGTGGAATATCCAACATCTTCAGGTATTTGGTTATTCTTAATTAATAATAAATTAAGTGAATGAGGAGTTATAGAAAAAAAATGAGAAGTTACTTCCGTATAAATAATGAGTGGATCAATTGAAGAAAAAAATATAGTTCATAACATTTGAACAAGTTTAGAGGGGAAGTAATAAATCTGCCAACTCCATGGACACTATTGGTTCCTTGATCAATCTTCTAGAAGGTGTCCTTGTTGAAAATTTTATATTTTAAAAATTTATGTTACCTACTCATAAATAAATGACTCATTATCAAATTTATGCCATACATGATCCCAGTCTAACCTAGTATCATGATATTTACACTTCACTCCATGACAACATCCTACCACCAGACCTTAATCATCACCAACACAAAGCCTTTATCCATATCACATTATATTTTAAGATACTTGGAAACACACTCTATCAAAAATGCTATGACAAGACCTTTTTGATATGCCTAACCTCAAAAATGGCTACGTTTGTAAACAAGGAGGTCCATGATGGTATCTATGGTGGTCATGTTAGTGGGTTGGCCCTCGATAAGAAGTTACTCTAGAGTGGATAATATTGGTCCCTAATGGACCACAATTCATAAAAATATGTACATAAATGTGTATCCTATAAAAATTATGGTAATATTATTCATTCCCCCATATAAGACCTATAGCCTATAGTGAGCCCATGTCTATTTTCCATATTGGGACTAGAACTAATTGATAAGATCAATCCAACATCATCTTATGGGCATAAGTTTATAATAATAGCCAAAGAGAATTTTACCAAATGGGTTAAATTAATGATGCTAATTGATCTAGGAGGATCTATATTTCACTCCAAAATAGAAGTCATCAAATCATAGGTTGATCCTTGTGACTGTGAAGATCTTGTCAAGAGATTCTTGATGCATTTCATGGATCGCAAAATAGAGCTCATATTCAAAATTTATGATGTGTGGAAGATAAAATTGAGAAATTAAAAAAAAAATTGGGGTTTGGATAGAGCATATAGATGGATGATAAGTGGCCCATGGATATTGGACCATGTGGTGGGTCCTCAGGCCACCACATGGTTTGACACTAATTAATTACTATTGTTTAATTTTATATTGTTTTCTAAATATTGTAAACAAACCTTATGAATTCTTAATCCCATGAGACATCCAAATTTCCCATGTTCCATCCACATACTTTTCATCTAACCAAGTTTCCATGAAATACCAAATATTTCCCAGGGTTCCCACACACTCCATGTCAATACCTATGTAATAACCAAGCCACACCACATATTCTCCACATTCCACCATGTACAAAAATCCACATCACGGACCATTCCTTTTAATTAAATTAACTTACCATGAAATCCATGTATTTCAATACCAAAATAGCACCCACCTTCCCAATGTAGGATTATAGATTAACTTGACCACCAAAAATGATGAGAAGGGATTCAAACCTTGACCATTTAGATAAACAAATAGGTGATTTACCACTTGGGATATGATTAAAATAATTATATAAAGGGGTTGAATGTATAATTGAAGGCAAGTTTTTGATGTGGAGTTAAGGCTATAAGGAGTGTTAGAGGCTTGGAGATTAAATTAAAATTTTGAAAAAAATTAATTTGTTTCGAGAATATTTATGAGATAGGAGTAAGCTCGTATAGATAATTTTGATGACTTTAATATAGCTGTAAAGATATTTTGTAATATTTTAATAGGAATGATTTCCCATTAGAGTGGATCTAAAGACGTAGGCTTTATAGCCAAACTCTGTTATCAAATCGTGATCAGTATTCTCTGTCGATTCCTTATCTTTTTAATACACTCATAACTTTTGTCTATTTTGGATAATTAAAATACAAATTTAATTTTGTAATCATTTTAAAAGTTTTTTTTTATTAAATCATTAAAATAAGGTTCTGATCATTTAAAAATGTGTTTTTTTACTGCTATGACACTTGTTTGATTATGATTATAGATAATATTTTTGGAATTAGAGAAGAAATCATATTTAACCTTGTGGATTGCTAGTGTATGTTGACAAGGTCAAGATCTAGGTAGGGTGAAGGAAAATTAGAAGAATATGATCCAAATATTAGATCAAGATGTACTAAAAAAATGGGAGATGACTTTGAGTGTAAATAAGCTTTTTGATAATCCTTCTTAGAAATGAAGGACATGGTCGAGGAACTTTACCATGAACGATGAATTAAGATAGTGCATGATGCAAGTGGTAATTTTTTTGAGAAACCTTTCTCCTCTTTGGGTGATTGTAAAGAAAAAAAATTATTGAATTTCTTCCTTCAATAAAGTTATATATTAAGTTTGAATTGCTGATGTTTAATGGTGAGATTAATTCAAAAAAAGATAGATAACTAGATAAAGAAAATTGAAGTATATTTCAAGGTCTAGAAGATTGCAGATGATGAGGCTAAAATTCACCTAGATACTCTTTGAATGGGAGGCATATCTCATATTTGGTGGGAGAGTAATTTGAAGGAAAATAAGATTAATATAGGTAACTTGATTTCCACTTGGAGTGAATTTGTTGATGCACTTAGAAAGCAATTTTATCCTTTAGGGTATAGTAATAAGCCATGATGGATTAGTAATATTTCAGACAAACTAAAGTCCAAAGTGTTCAAGATTATACACAAAAATTTAGGAAAAAGTCTTTACTTTTGAATATTCCACTTTATACATAGAAAATACTACTTAAGTGACTTGAAACACATTATTCTAGTTCTCAATCCCACTAGTTTAGATGAAGTATGTGTTAAAGCCATTCATTTAGAGGTTAGAGGAAAATAGATTAAAGAATATTTTCCTAAAGTTAAAAGTAATAAATCTTTATTTAAGCATTCTAAAGGGAAAAGTTCTGGAAAGGGTAAACAAAAATCCATTTTTATTGTTCATAAATAAGATGGTAAGCCATTTTGCAATTATTCCAAGAAAAATCATGATGAATATAAGTGTTGGAAATTACATCTTGAGTAAGTCCTTTTAATGGGTTTAAGAAGAAAGATAACACTATAGTTCAAGGCCTAGGTTTAGACTCTAGGGATGAAACTAAGATCATAGCTATGAGTATGTAGAATTATTCTTCTCTTTCTAGCACCAAGTCATCTAATGTTGCTTCCTCTTCAAAATAGAAATTTGTGCATTATGATACGAAACTAAATGATTTATTCCACATTAGATTTTTTTAAAAACATAATAAAATTGACACTCTATTTGATAGTGGATCATAGGCAAATTTGATTTCTAAAGAGATTGTTAAAAATTTAGGCTTAAAAATAACTCCCCATCTGAAACCCTATCGACTTGGTTGGGTGCGTGATGATGCAAAACTATAAGTAACCAAAACCTATATATTTAAATTTGTCATCATATCCAAATTCATGGATAAGGTTGATATGGATGTAGTCCCTCTAGACATATGCATGATTATTTTAGGAAGTCCTTATCTTTATGATAAAAAAATAATCTTTTATAGGGAGGATAATAAGTACTTTATTGTTAAGGATAGAATTAAATATATAGTTATAGAACATGTTAAAATGAGTCTATCCTTGGTTATAGTAGGGAAAATGAAAATACTATTCAATTCAAGCAAGAATTTTTGTCTCGTGTTGATTAAGTCTAAGGAAAAAGAATATTCCTAGGCTATGGAAAATTGTGACCCTAAATATAAGAGAGAATTGATTGAAATAATTTCTAGTTATGATGATGTGTTTTATGATCCCAAAGGGTTACCCCATAAAATGAGAGTTCAACATGAAATTTAGTTATTACAAGATTCTCCTCTTCCTAACATTGGCATGTATAGGTTATCAGTGGTGGAAAATGAGGAAATCAAGAAGTAAGTAATGGAACTTTTTGAAAAGGGTGTTATTCATCCTAGTAAATATCCTTTTGGTTAACCTATCATTTTGGTGCCAAAGAAAGATGGAACATGTTGAATGTGTGTTGATTTCCATGTTTTGAACAAAATTACTATTAAGAATAGTTACCCTCTTCCTCATATTGATCATTTGCTAGATTAGTTAAGAAATGCTATCTATTTCACTAAGTTAGACTTGGAAAGTGGTTATCATCAAGTTAGAATTAATGATGGTGATATTCGGAAAACTACATTTAAGATAAAATGGGGATTGTTTGAATGGCTTGTGATGCCTTTTGGGTTGTACAATGCACTTTTTATATTCATGTATTTGATGAATGATATTTTTAGGCCATTCCTTGATGATTTTGTTATAGTATACTTAGATGATATTTTGATCTTTAGTAATTTTTGAGAATATCATGTGATTCATATTAGGATAGTCATGGATACATAAGAAGGGAGAAACTTTATTTGAAATTTTCTAAATGTGAATTTGGAAAGACCTCTTTGTTTTAATTAGGTTATATTGTAGGACATGGTGAATTAAAAATTGATCCTTCAAAATAGGTCTTTTAGTGGGGAGGCAAGCAACACAAATACTTCAACACTTTAATGAAAAATATTAATACTGCTCCTGTCTTGGCACTTCCTAGTTTTTAGTAGTCATTTGAGATCAAGACAAATGTAAGTGATTATGATATTTGAGCTATTTTGATGTAGGGAAATAAACTAGTATGATATCATTTTGAAACCTTCACAAGTGCAGTAAGAAACTATTTGACTTATGATAAGGAATTTTATGCATTTTTTTAGAGTGTTAAGAAGTGAAAACATTACTTGATGGGTAAGGAGATAATAATACATACATATCATCAACCCCTCCAGTATATGTAGTTACATTTCAATTTACACCAGTCTAGGAATTTTCATTGGATGAGATTCCTACAAGAGTTTCATCTTATGATCAGGTATAAGAAAGTTATTCAGAATAAAGTTTTTGACATGATTTCTAGGCCTCCAATGGTAGTTTCATCTATTCTTATACAACATGGTTATTTGACCCATGAAATTTATAAATAATAGTATGTTGATGATGTTAACTTTAAGGATGTGTATAAAGACTTGATGAGTGGAAAATACGTAGAAGAATCAGACTATCATGTGCATAATGGCCTTTTGTGCATAATGGCCTTTTGTGTCATTTGGGTAAAATTTGCATTCCTCAAAATGAAAGGGTACACATGATTAGGGGAGAACATACTTATCATATTTCTAGTCATTTTGAAGTTGGTAAAATGGTTTCATATTTGATAATGTATTGTTATTGGCCCTGTATGTAAGAAAAATTTGCCAAATATATGAAGGGATATGTTCTTCATGCCACAATCAAACCTAGTAACAAGAAACTTGGACTTTACACTCCCTTAGCTATTCCTACTCATCCCTAGGAAAGTATTTCCATGGATTTTTTAGGGTGTTTGACTATGCCATAGAGGAAACATGATTACTTGTATATGGTAGTGGATATATTTATCAAGATGTGTGTTTTGATTTGTTACACTAAGTAGATTTTAAGGGAAGGTATGACACTTTTTATTTTAGCATGTATGGGTTCATTTTAGTTTGCCCACTTCTATTATTTCTAATCAAGATTCTTGATTTCTTAGGGAATTTTGATCAACACTATGGGAATTGATGGACACTAAATTGAATAAGAGCACTGCATTTCATCCACAGACTGATTGTCAGATAGAGGTTGTAAATCACACAGTGGTACATTTACTTAGGGGTTACTGTAGTAAACATCCCAAGTTGTGAAATGAGAATTTATGATATATACAACATACTTACAACCATGCACTTCATTCTTCTACTATGAAATATCCCTTTGAAGTTTCTTGTATATATTTTCCTAAATCTCCTCTAGGTGTTTGTTATGGATAGGATTTAGGTATTGATGAATATAAAGATGTTATTAAAGCCAATAAGTTCATTGAAAAGATACAACAAGTACATCAGGCTCTTTGAGATAAATTAGAGAAAATTTAGGCAAACTACAAAGAAAGACATGACAAACATAATGTTCATCACTAGTTTATTTTAGGTGAGTTGGTATAGCTTCACATCTGTAAGGAAAAGCTGACATGTGAAGGTAAAAATTTGAAACCAATTTGGTATGGTCCTTTATGGATTACAAAAAAGATAGGTAAAAATGGTTTCCGATTAGATTTTCCATCTTATATGCATATTTATTCAATTTTAAATATGTAAAATCTGAAATTGTATGAGCCTCTGATGATTGTAGATCATGATGAGAGTGTATCTATTCCTTTTGTTGACGATTTTGCTCCTAAGTATCTAATAAAACTATATGAAGATACAATAATTGATATGAAGTTTTAAACTTCACAAAGGGGAAATGTTGAATATATTCATGTTGGTCTAAAAGGGATACACTTGAATAAGGCCAAATGGATAAAATCTAAAAGAGTGAGAGGGAAATACCCTCACCTCTTTACTAATTAATCAAATTTTGGAGGTCCAAAATCTCTTAGTGGGGAAGATTGATCCAGGAGGATCTATATTTTGCTCCAAAATATAAGTCATCAAATCACAAGTTGATCATTGTCACAATGAAGAGCTTTCTAGTGCATTTCACATATTAAAAATTAGAGCTTGTATGCATAAGTTATGATGCATAGAATATCAAACTAGGCAAGTAAAAAATATTGGGGGTTTGGATAGAGCATTTGGATGGATAACAAGTGGTGCATGGAGATTGGACCACATGGTGGGTCCTCAAGCCACCATGTGTCTTACCACTAATTAATTACCATGGTCTAATTTTATATTATTTTCAAAATATTATAAACAAACCTTATGACTTGTTAATCCCACAAGACATCCACATTTCCCATGTTACATCCACATACTTTCCATCCAACCAAGTTTCCATGAAATACCATGTATTTCTTATGGTTCCCACACACTCCATGCAAATACCTATGAAATAACCAAGACACGCCACATATTCTCCACGTTCCACCATGTCTCAACATCCATGTCATAGAAAATTCCTTTTAAGTCATTTAACATACCATGAAATCCATGTATTTTAATACCAAAATATCACCCACCTTCCCAATGTGGTATTATAGATTAACTTGACTACTGAAAAGGATGAGAAAGGATTTGAACCTTGACCTATGGATGAAAATATAGATGCTTCACCACTTGGGCTATAGGTGGAATCATTATATAAAGGGGTTGAATGTATAATTGAAGGTAAGTTTTGGATGTGGAGTTAAGGCTATAAGGAGTGTTAGAGGCTTGGAGATTATATTAAGATTCCAAATAAAAGTAAGCCTGTATAGACAAGAGTAACCCTGAGAATATTTTTAAGATAAGAGTAAACATGTATAGACAATTTTGATGACTTTATAACAATTTTAGATATATTTTACAATATTTTAATAGGAGTGATCCCTCATTGGAGTGGATCTAGAGACATAGGATTTATAGCCAAACTGCATTATCAAATCATGAATGGTATTCTCTATCAATTCATTATCTCTTTATTAAACTCATAAATTTTATCTATTTTAGATAATTAAAATATAAATTTCATTTTGTAATCATTTTAAAATTTAATTTTGTAATCATTTTAAATTTTAATTTTTATTAAATTATTAAAATAAGGTTTTGATCCTTTACAAGCATATTTTTTTCTATTACGACACTTGTTTGATTACAATTATGGATCACTAATCTATACCGTAGTTCTCTATGTATCAAATTTCATTCTAAATGATATTATTTACTACTTTGACATCCTGAAATTGTTTTTTTAGATAATGGAAAATATTTTAAAAATTATAAATTTGAAGATCTATATAAACATTATCATATTGAGCAGAACTTTTCAACAGCTTAGTATCCATAGGGTAATGGACAATTTGAAGAAACTAATAAGATTCATCTTAAGATTATTAATAAAATTATGAATGATGTAGGTAGAAATTGGGATTTGTATACTATGTGATACTCTTTCATCATAAAAAACTAGTGCTCAAACACCCACTAGGGATACTCTATATTTTTTAGTTTATAGAATAGAAGCAATATTTCCCATGTCTGTTGAGCTCTCGTCTTTACAAATATCTTTGTGAGGAATGATTAATGATCATAATTTTAGAAAAGAATTTATACAAGAGATAAAGCTATTAGATTAAAAACATCAAAATGATTTGAATCATCTTTGGGCATATCAGAATAATGTCAAGGGCCAATATCATAAGAATATATAGTCATGAGAACTCAAAATTGGTGACCTAGTCCTAAAAGAGAATTTAAAAAAACACCAATGCTGAGTGAGAAAAGAAAGGAAAATTTGAATTAAATTTTCTTTGACCTTATATCATTGTTATAAAATTTGGATTAGAGACCTATATATTAGCTACACTAGATGGAGATGAACTCCATGAGCACATGAATGACATACATATAAACCTTGTTATACTTCAAAATCTCCACACAATCTCCATCTTTCAGTCCCCACTCTTGGGAGCACATCCATCACCACTCCATTTCTCTCATTATTTCATTCTATTCCATCATTTTCCATATTAACCTTATCCTAATAGTGGATATATATTATATGCTTAGGAAAAATTATGAGACATTAATTTCATGTTGGGGAAAATCATTTTTCCTCATATGAGAGGAATATATATTGAGGAGTCCTCAGGAATATCTACATCCATTTTCAAGTAGATACTCGTCATATTTTGGACATCCTTATACATATCCCAATCTCATCCTCCTTGATGGTTGTTTCTCCTATTTGCCTCAATTGCATCCAAACTAGTCCATCCATACCCATCCCTAAGAAAGTATCCATAATAACCCACTAACCTCATCATTATCAAAGGGTCATCCAATGTTCTTACTCTAAGATCCATCATGAACTCTACAACTAAATCTTGATTGTTCACTTTAGACCTTAAACATTTTGTTACGATTGGTTTTGATACTTGTCTCATTTGTAATAAACACTTTTGAGCACAATAACCCCTATACATATTTATGCAGATCCCCAATAGTATTTATCTTAGGAGCTTTTGTATATATTATCTTTAACCACTTTGTTATTAAATTTTTTTAGATTTTTTAAAGTATTGTAATTAATAATTATCCAATATAATTTTAATCATTTCCTTAGGTTATATTTTACATAACTCACATATATATAACTCAAAAATTTTCTTGTGATCTGATTATCTTCTTATGTAGTAGATTTTATACATATCTTACACTATCTTTTTATACATATTCATCTATGTGTTATTGTTTTTAATCAAATTTATTAATAATCATTAAGTCTTGTACATATTTTTTCATAGTCAATAAATCTTGTTGTCTTATTATCTTGTCTTTTTAAAAAAAAAAAAAAATTTGACAAAGGGAACAAGGATTGACTTAAGTGACTACCCAAAGTAGGCTGGGAAAGTTACTCAAATGGAGTTCCCATGCATAGTGAATCTAATGTGTCCTTGACTATTATCATGGCATTGGTACACTTTTACTCACTTGTGCAAAAGTAAATTATATTACCTACATATCTAGTGCCTTTAAATTCCCCCCACCATCCCATCTCCACTGATCATTCAATTATCTTGTCTAATAATGTCAAACTACTACCCCATATCTACCCATTTCTTTGGTACCAAAGGATTTTACCCAAAATTAGTTTATGAGACACATAATTAAACCAATGGATACTTTATTAGAACATTAATTACATGTAAATTAACCATCACATTATAAATGTACAAAATATAATTATCATCCTTAATATATAACATCATGATCAACATTACATCTCATCTACAATAATAAAGTACAAACATCTCATATCACTATACCAACACAAAATCACATAATATAAATCTATAAATAAAAATCATTATCTAAACCTTAATACATCACATATATCATCTAACCAATCCTCTAAACATATCATCCTCATTATCTCATCTGTAAATACACATAATCACATAATAATAATACTATCTAATCACATCATAATAAACCATATCATGATCCATACATCCATACCTAGTCATCACATAATCTAGAACATCCCTCAATAACATAATTACAATGATGATAATCACACAAACCTAACATCATATATCAAAAAATCATATAATCACATATATCAATAGTCCATAATGTCCATTAGAGTCCATGTCAAAATATATAAATACATAAATGGGTACCATGGGATTGAATGCGCTATATTATATACAAGTCCATAATATAATACATGTTTCCCAAATAATACATCCCTAATCATTATTGTCCAGGTGATCTCATGGTATGATGGTTTATGAATGAGAGGAACTAACTCTGAATGTCAGGAAATGTTATCCTACTGGCATGAATACCTCATATAAATCCCTATAATACTAAGCCTCCAACATCAACTGACTAATGTATCTCACATTCATACCCATACCCCTCTCCTCTAGTGCTACATCAACCTTATCCTTTGCCTTCTTGGCCAGTTGTAACTCTCCATCCCTCTCTCTTAGCATATATTTAAACTACCCAATATGGCCTTGTAATGTGACTATTTATGCATCTTAACTCTAGATCTACATCTATAGTATAGATATTTTCCCTTATAAGGTTGATACCTAACCTATCAAACTTGAGACATGTCCAAGTTCCCTAGCCAATTGACTATACCTCAGTGTAATTTTACCCTATAAATCTATATCCATGTTGTCACTCTTAGTTATGATCCCTACAATATCTAAAGCTTAGAAATGTATTTCTCTCTTGAGCCTCTATAAGAAGGCCCACTCATCTTTGTTAAATGGTGGCATGGATGGCTCTACCTCATATACACCTATCCCTCCTCCAACCTAAACTCCCCCTCCATCCTAGTCTCTATCTCTTATATGATCTCAACCTTGACCTTCCTAGTCTCCTCCATCAATATCCATTGCATCCTATTGACCATGTATGTATACCATCTCCTATCACGCTACCTCTCTAGGTAAAATCATGGCTATACTAATCTCTGCATAGTTCCCTTCCTCACCCAAGTTTGTCATCTAAGCAATCTATGAGGTTATCTTTTTGCCCACCAAGCTATGTATGCTACCATAACTCTTAGATCTATAATTGGATTCTAAAATCCCATATAATCAGATTAATGATCTCATATTCAAATCTAACTAATTATTTATCCACTAAATCCCCACACATAAGCCTCTACTTATCGTTGTGGGCAAATAATTTTGCCTCTCCATACACATCTAGTGGTTTCCTAAACTATCATTATACATGATCAAGCCTATACTACTCAATAATATAATATCAATGTCTAGTATGCTATCACTTAGCAAGCATGAACCATGTGATGTCTACATCCTTACACCACCCCAATTAGACCTATCTATATGACATCTAGGTAATATGAACCATTCATAAACTATCAAAGGCATATCTATAAAACTAAATATCCGTAACATGAGACTTCTACTCTCCAATAATGACATATCTTCCAAATAGTATGGGATGGTGGGGTTTATTATATGTGTTGGTACCTAAGGGTCTCTCTATCACAATATGTTCCCAACTCCATATTTATAGTTATAGATAGGCACCTAAACTACCATTCTTCTATATGCTCCCATATGAAGCTCTATTTATAAATGGTCCAACTTAATAGGAATCTAGACAAAAAATCAATAATCATGGATCATATTTGATACCACATCACCCAATCCCAAGTGGAACCATTGGTTGCTCTTTTCTAATAAGAATATGCTAGTCACAAGAGAAAACTATGAGAATAAATCTGTCAATAGTGCCCTCCCTATATTCACTTATACTTCATGAAATCTAAGCTATAGCCTACTAGCCAATCTCTAATCTATCACACTTAGGGTATGTGATTGTGAATATATCTGATGGCTTCTCATTAGTAGTCAAAAAATTCATAGTACATCATCAAGCATGAATATCATCTCTTCAATCATGAAATTAAATGTGATAGTCTTATAATTACATATATCAATTAGGGCTAGATCAATTCCCTATGAATCCTCATTATAGGTATCATCATAATATAATAGAGACCTATCATCTCCAACACTTCATACTCAGTCAATGTCAATAAATGCATCTCATGCAACACTACTAGATTTCATAGTCAAGAAGTCATCACCCCTAAATCCTATTGCATCAACACACATCCTATAAAATCATGATGATCTAATCACACCTACATTTACCCTATCCCATCCCATCAACCTAATACATAAATCCCTATTTCACTCATCTAACTTAGCCCCCTAGCCTAACCACCACTCAATCTCTAACAACTCCATCCTATCTATCCAATTTTCCTTTTAACCCCATTTATTAATCACACAAATCAATATTATATAATTTCTCATCACCACTAATTATCTACACATTTTATTCTTAATCTAACCCCCACTCACCTTGTTACACTAAACCCTAAACCCTCATTTACCCTATCTTATCCTATATCATCACCCCTCCTCCTAACTTACCCTCACCTAACCCCCTAAGTATATAGTTTTTATAACTCCCATCCTCATTCCCTCCCTAAACCTTATCCATAAATAATAAAAAATACCACTTTTGAAGTATTCCTAAGTCACTATTTAATCAAAATCACCATTCACAACCAATGGTTTTACGAAACCACAAGTCTAACTTTTCAATTTTGAAAAACCAAAATTCTCCCATCTTGATAAAGAGATATCATGAATCACATATTGTGGTATTGTAAAACCACATGTCACCCCTCACATTTTTACAAAATCATCGATTATGATTGCCATATCACAAGTGGTAGTGATAATGTCACCACTAAGGGCATAACCCCAAGTTGTAGTAATATCACAACTACATGTACGTGTATTAAATACAAAATTAAATGTGTAAATGAAAAAAATCATGGTATACGTATGGATTACTCATCAACAGTCTCATATCAGCTAATATTTGGTACTCTTGAACCCTCTCTCAATGATGTGATAAGCAAGGAATGTAGTCCATGGCTAAGTTTCTATAGTAAATAAGTCACAATAGTTCAATGTCAAAATGAACCTTTTAACCCCCACATTTTCCTATTTTACCCCTAATTCATCCCTTATTTTACCCATCATATCCCATTTGACCCCAAATAGTCATATTATCCTACCTCAACTACTAATCTTGATCCCTGAATCCCATTACATGACCTATTATCACATTTAATCACCACTTGATTATCCCTAAGTCTATTACGACATAGTCTTTTATTCCCTATTATAATTCCAAAATCCTAGTCAAAACTACATTAGCCTAAGGTCTTTTATGGATATGTAGGAAACATAAAGACATGTTATTATTCTTAGGGATATCTCAACCACTATTAACATCACAATATCTAGAAAGGAGGTAGCTTGATTAAGATGATAAGTCATAATTCCTGAGCTATATACCTTGTTTGAGGAATTTCAAGATAAGATAAAAAATTATCTAATGATAATTCTCATAGATAGGAAACATACCATTGATATCTAGAAGATTTTTTGGGATATAGTTTTAGTGACTAATGATTTAATAATCCATTGGATGTTGGATGCATAGCTCAATATGAGTAGCTCAATATCATAAGCCTTAGCCAATAAACTAATATCTTGATTTTTCACACAATATTCCCTACACCCCATAAACCTTTCCTTATAATTATGACCAGTTAATTACCCCATTAACCTAATAACTAGCCTACTTACCCACTAACCTACCCACTAGAACTCTTACAAATTTAAAAGTCATATTTATTCAACTACTCCCTAGGTACACTACCACCCTAGATTCTCTTACATCCTTGTGAAAAATAAACCTCATTTAATTCCCGTATAATCCCTCATTATCCCCTAAAATAATTAAGACAACTATATAACTATAGAAGATCCTCTAAGATTCTATAAGTCTCTGAACTAGAGACTTATAAAAAATTTAAAATTCCCTAAAAATCTCTTTCACCATATTATAAAATCCATGGTTGGGCCATGGCCAAACTAATTGGGAAATCAATAATATCTTATTATAATCTCATAATCAACCATTACAAAACATCCTCATAATATTTCCAATATATTCAACAATCTAAGGAATCCATTGGGGTCATTGTGAAGCTCAAAGAAAGAAATCTACACTCAATAAATTTGACATTTTAAATATGCTTAAAGATATTGGAGAGAAGTTTTAAGGGAAAAGGTGATGGTAATATTTCATGTTTAATTAACTAATTATTCCTTTATTCCCTTTATTTGATATTTTTGTGTTCTTGGGTTTGATATATATATATATATATATATATATATATATATATATATATATATATATATATATATATTATAAATATATATATTATAAATGAATCAAAAATACGATGACATAATAACACCACCACCACCCACCCTACCTAGTTTACCCTTTGTCACTCCATCAAAATTAATCTTTAACCAACCACAAGGGGTGTTTGACCAATTTATAAGGATTTTGGATAGATTTTCCTTTGAGGGGAGGGATATGGGGACATATTAAACTTATGAAGGATGTTTTATTTATCCTTTGAGGTAGCCAATTTGTCATTAGGGATAGAAAATTTCAAAATTTCTTAATGGAAATGAAAAACATATGGAACATATTCATTGGATTAGACTTCTTTTCAAAGTTTCAATCATTCTTGGTTATCTAGAATTTCCAAAATAAATGAAGGATGAACAAGAACCATAAAATGGATAAGGAAGGAAGTATCTAAAATGGTTTCCACTGAAGAGTAAGGTTGAGGATAGAGTTAGGTTTTACCCAAGACACATTGAATAACTAGAGAAGTTAGTTCCAAATGGATGACCCAAAAGAGCACATAAGGAAAAGATGGGAGATGGATTAATTATCATATTTATAGAAGAAACACTTATTTTGGATGATCATGTAATGCTTAGAAAATTATTATATTATGAGTATTTCATCCTGAGCTTCTAGCCAGAAGTAGAAGACATTGATTTTTGAGGTGAGATGTTTAATCTAAATATTTTTCCTATAGGTCCAATTTTCATTCATTTCAAGGTTGATAAGGAACCCAAATGTCATAGATTACTCCCCATTATATTCAACCATTCAAAGGAGGGAGTCTTCCTTAAGGTACATGACAATGTGGGTTTATTGAAGTTTTAGATTTAGATTATCAATTTCCCAAAGGACTTATACATTATCTAACTCTAGGATTAGGGTATTCCACTTTATGACTCCTTCAGTACAAAATCAATAGTCCTTAACCTTATGGATTATGGAATATTTAAATAAACTACTAAGGTTATTTAGGGTGGTAATAAATATATAGGGGAAAGAGAAATCCATGGATCTTCCTCAAAATCAACTTTTTCTCTATTTCCCACCAACCATATTTTTCCTTTCCTCAGTAGGATTTTTGTACTTAAGATGGCCTTCCAAAAAGAAGAACCATTTGTAGGGCCTTCTTCCCATAAGAGGTTGTATGTATCCCTACCCTCCAGGTACTTGTATTTGATGATATAAGTCTAATGAATATCTTATTTCAACACTTTCCATCCAAATTTGGTTGTGAGAGTCTGGTTGATAATTTTAACATGCATTAGACCTAGCCCTATATTGGTTTTATGGAGGTAGGAATTTTAAAAATAAATTAGGAGGGATTTAAATTTTTCTTCCACATTTATCCATGGGAATCTGCATTGTATTTATTCTATTCTCTCAAAAATCTAGTTGTGGATGTGAAATAGGGATATAAAGTAGACTAGTATGCTTTGCAAGGAAATTTTTAGGATTTGTATCTTACCATACTTAGAGATGATTGAAAATTTATACCCATATAATTTGTTTTAGATTTTGTCACTATAAATTTTTATAACTCCATTTTCATTCTTCATTTGAACAATAACATTCTGAGGTAGGTTGAGGGGAGGTTACTAATCTAATAGTCCATGATACCATAAAGCCTTTTCTAAGAAGCATCTGGGTATTCAAGAAGAATATGGATATTCTAATAAAGTTAATTCATTAACCTATATCCTACTCATAGTCTAAAATAATTTTCATGAAGTATTTTATTTCAATAACATGCACCTCTCCTAAGAGGAAGGTGTCATCCAAAAATTACTTGAGTGATAGTGATAATGTTTTGGGCTATATTTACTCCTTTAAAATATTAACCCTTATCATTATATAAAATTCTACCTATAGTTTCTACCATCATGATAAAAATATAAAGGGATAGGAGGTCACCTTGTATGATTCCTTTTATGGATGAAAAAAGCCTTTATGAACCCCATTAATTAGGATTGAGGACCTGAGGGTGGAAATGAAATTGTGAATCAAACCCCTGACTTTGGAATCAAATCTTATTTTATCTAGAACCTTGTTTATAAATATTCAAGACACTCTTTCATAAGATTTATTCATTTTGAGCCTTAGGAACATGTCATGTTTGGTATATTTTTCCATTGAATGGAGAGTTTCGTGGACCATTATGATCCCATCTATAATCTATCTTATGACCACAAAGTCTCCTTATTGCCTAACAATAATCCTTTTGATAATAAAATTTACGCATAGAAAAAACATGATTAGTACTTATCATATATGTATTAAATAATTCCTCACATTCATGTGGCTAAACATTAGATTGGGATGTTGTCCACTACAAATGAGAACCATGGCAGTGATACTAGTAGAAATAATGCTACACTATAAATGAAAACATTTACATGTTTTATTAAATTCATTTATTGTGATATTAAACTAATTTTTACAACCAAAATTAATCTAATTAAATTAATGTATGTCATTTAAATGCTCAAAAACAAATGAGAACCATTTATTAGAGTAACAACATGGTTATCAAGTAAAGAGGTACGTCCCCATTTATGTCCATTATATGTATTTTCATTTATATAATCTTCCATTTTTGAGCTATATTTGCCATAATATTCCCATTAGTATTCCATTTTATATCATCCTTTCACTAGAAATTTCTATAATGGAGGTTAAACTGGGCAATAAAAAAGTGTCACTTCACCAAGCTATGATTTTCCTCACTTAAAAGTTTTTTTATGCCCTAAATCCTATTAATCATCATTCAATTGATAATAATATGTTAAATAATCCTATCCCTAATCTAAATTCTAATAGGGTTATTAGAAGTAGCTCTAATCCTAAGACTAGAAAGGAGTTGGAGGCTTTATAACCCCATCTTTTTAGTAGCTTGGATGGAAATGGGATTGATATTCAAATCAATGAACCTTTTCTAAATGAGAAGAAATACATTATTCACTTAGATGACCCCTATTTTCAAAATATCAAAAATAACTCTTTATAGGTCAATTAGGTTCAAGTAAATGATGACCCTTCTCATCATATGAAGGATGATTTATATAAACCTTTAGGTAGTGTATATAAGAATAATGTTGATGATACAAAGACTAGGAAAATATCCTCCCCCAAGAACCACCCCCAACTAGATTAAGACACTTTAGAAGATTATATCAAGAAGTAGAAGAAACTAGACCAACTCGAGGATGAGGTTAACTTGTACAAAGATTTTCTTTGTTTGTTCCTGAAGGATCATGCTCATCTTAAATAGGTAAGTAAAAAATTCAATTTGTTGGTTTATTTAACTAAAGATAAACATGTGGAAATTTCTATCTAGAGTGAGTATCTTATAGATATAATGAGCAAGCTTGAAAGGGAGAACAAAGATATTAAGGAAAAAATCAATCTCCTTATGAGTTATAGTAGGGTTTCTATTTTTATAACTATGACTATCATTGATGTCAAAAAGGAGATTGTTGGTATGAGATTAGAGAGAAGATCATGTGTTATAGTTGCACAGTGTAAAGTTGTCATGCTTTTATCGAGTCCATTTTTAGAATATTTAAGAGTAATTAATTGAAGATCTATTATGGGTTTTTTGAGTACATCCTAGATATATGGTCTATAGGTCCAAATGAAGAGAAATGAGATAAAAAATAAAATAATTTATCTCTTGGACATTATAGGGTTTCTTAGTTAAACCCTAAGCATTTAAGCCATGGTTTTCATATGCATGTTCTATTTCTAGGTTGAATAGATGTAGGAAATAACTGGTTACTTAATTTATATCTTAAGTCCTTGTCATTATTGTGTAATCATCCTCTTCAACCTATAAATTACCAGCTCGAGTAGTGATCAAATACCTTAATATTTATTAAGTTTTAGACTTAATAATTATCTGATCTTGATCAATAATTAACACTTAATCATATGTTGAAGACCTAAACAAGCATATCAAAGTAAATTTGTCAAAGGAACCTATTAGTAAACATGATAGTGATAAGTGTCAAAATCATGGATCTTGCATAGCAAATCTGTGGAGTCATTTAATGTCAATAGTCAAGGATTAATGTAGAATGGTCAAGTATCACAATAGAAGGAACTAATAACAAATGTGCATAAGGCATATGAGGATGTCAAGTGTCACACTCATGGGATCTTATCAGAGATAAAGATCGATCTTCTTCTAAGGATAAATGATGAGCAAGTGATCATGTAATTAAGATATAATGGAATGAGTGGAATGAATGAGATCAAGTGATTGATGTTTAATGACATAGAGGTGAGTTAAATGTAAAGCTACTTTGATGAGATCAATAGAGCATATATGTTATAAAGAATTAAAAAGTAGTGAGATGAGATTAAGAGCTTGATGTTTAACAACCAAAAAAGATAAAGTTCATGCTACTTTTAAAATCTAATGGCATGTAGGAGATCAGATCAAAAGATCCAATAGATGCATTTTAAAGTTGAATGCATTAAAGATTGAAAGTTTACAACGATCCAAGAGAGCACATGATCTTATCGTGAATTGATCTAACATATGAATTATAAAGTTGATTAAATTAAATGAGGATCATCAGACTATGGAATGAAACTTAAGATCAATGGTTAATATTTAAAGATTTGTTCATCACAATAGTCAAGTAGAGGATGATCCAGGAAAGATGCATTGTATGACAAAGATAATGGCATAGATCACTATGATCGATCTAAATTATGAAATATGGCATGTGTATCAAAACCAAAGCCCAATATATTCTAAATATAGTAATAAAATAGAGAATCATGGTAATGGAGCATGAATTCAATAACAAAAAAACATATCAATTAAACTGAGTCCAAAGATGGAATGTCATGTGTTACAGACTAAGTATGAAAATAGAGAAGATATGAGTCATAAATAGAATGCTTATATATATTTCATCTAGGATATAGTAAAGGATATTTTTATTTCTAAACATAGCCAAATCGAGAGAGAGAGAGAGAGAGAGAGAGAGAGAGAGAGAGAGAGAGAGAGAGAGAGAGAGAGAGAGAGAGAGAGAGAGAGAGAGAGAGAGAGAGAAGAGAGAGAGAGAGAGAGAGAGGAGAGAGAGAGAGAGAGAGAGAGAGAGAGAGAGAGAGAGAGAGAGAGAGAGAGAGAGAGAGAGGTAGCAAAGAAGAGATTGATGAAGGGTGTCAAATAGAGAAATATAAAGACATAAAGATAGAGGGGTAGAGAGGAAGAGAAGAGAAGAGAAAAATGTTTAGAGAATGAGTAATTACATATATAGCCTATAAAAAATAATTTGAATTTGATTCATTTTTGAATCAATGTTTTAATCTAGAGTTGTAACTCTATATTTTAATTATAGATCTGATTGGTGGGTGCCATCAGATAAGCTAAGTTGGTGATCAATTAGGAAGTTGGTTCATCCTTATAGTAGGTGATCTTAAATCAAGGGATTAATGTCTCCGTAGGGTTGGTTACCTTAAAGTTATAACCAATGAGGTTTTGATTATGATATTGTATTAGAATATTATATTCTATAATCTATCTCTCACCATGGTTTTTCCCATTTTAGGTTTTTCACATATATTGGGTGTTATGCATATTTATGTGTGTGATCTATGCATATATTTTTTAATGAAATTAAAAGTATTAAAAGGACTAATTTAATCAATCTACTTATTCCCCACCCCCCTCTTTGTAGATAGTTATGTTTTAATAATTGGTCTTAGAGGCCATGTTCCTTATAAGAAGCTTAATCATCTTAGGTAGATCTGGGATGGTGAACACAAATGGATAGCAAAGAAGGATATTTCTCAACAAATCACATCTATTTAATGGATAAAACTATGTAATTTAGAGTATTATAATGGAATCATATTTATCTTCTTTAGGGTTTGATATATGAATGCTTATTTTAAAAGGTTATACATCTCCTACTATAACTCCTACTGATGAGGCTACCAAAAACGAATATGAGAGCAATGTCAAGGCTATAAATGCTATTGTATGTTGGTTGTCTAATTAAACATTTTTCAAAGTGATTTATCATCAAAATACACAAGATATCTAGAATAAATTGAAGAGCATCTATGAAGGTGATAATAAGTTAAATCAAGCCAAGCTATAAACATACAAAGGAAAGTTTGAAATACTTAAGGAAGAGAAAATTGTAGACTACCTCTTCATAGTAGATGAAAAAGTCAATGCAATCAAAGGTCCTAGAGAAAAGATAAATAT
>JARHVA010002644.1:727500-765000 GCA_037957365.1 Torreya grandis
GAGGAAGGTGTTTTGGGACTCTCTAGAGGTTACATGCTTTCTTGGTATGTCACATCTTATTCTTGGAGGTGATTTGAACTTCAACACCCATCATAATGAAATTTGGGGACAAAATGATTGACTAGATCATATGGTTGATTACTTATTACTTTTATTAGATACTCACTATTTTGTGGATGTTGCTCTTGAGAAAATTAAACCCACTTGGTCAAATCACTATACTAGCTCACAAGGCATCTCTAAGAGGCTGGATCACTTTTTATTGAAAGAGGATCTCACTCTGTATGTAAAAGCATATAGGGATTCTACCCTATAAAAATGCACTTCAAATCACTCTCTAATTCAACTAGAGTTATTCAATGGTATTAAATATCCCCATGCCCCTTTCAAATTCAACCCACACTGGTTGACCTATGAAGATTTTAATAATCTCATCAAGGAGACTTGGATCTCTCACTCTTCTATTGGGGAAGAACATGCTATGGTCAGTCTTTAGAAGAACCTCATCAAGGTCAATTTAGTGGCTATAGATTGGTCAAGATCTCTCTTCAAGGATAAAGAGAAAAAACTTGTGCAAGTGGAAGAAAACATCAGTCTGTGCCTGGACTCTTTTCAATAGGGTGATATTAAGGATGAAACACTTGGGGAGCTCAACACACTAGAAAAAGAAAAAGCTAGGCTATTGGATTTAAAGGAGGTAAAATGGAGAATGAAAATCCATGCTACTTGGCTATAAGAGGGGGATGAAAACACAAAATTCTTTCATCACCAAGAAATGGCTCACAGAACTACATATACAATCTGGAGCATTAGAGATAAAAATGGTAGTTTATGCACTAAGTTTGATTCTATCTTAAAGGCTGTTATTACACACTACAAACATATTTATACTAAAAAACCAAGGTAAAATATGAGAGATGTAATGGTTGTGGTTTCCTTTTTTGATGGCTGGTATCTTGAACATCAAAATCAATCTCTTCTAAGCCCCATCATACTTAAGAAGCTACTTATGACATTAAAATATTTTCAAGTGGGTAAGGCCCCAAGGCCAGATGGTTAGATGGTAGAATTTTATCTAGGTTTCTAGGACTTTAGAGTTGGTGACTTCTTGTAGTTGAGGAATCCAGGGTGAGTGGTAAAATTCATGCTCTTTTCTCCACCTTTATAACAAACATTTCTAATGGCGATGATCTCTTTAACTTTGATCATTACCATTTATTTCATTATGTAACTACATTTATAAGATCATTTCTAAAATTATAGAAGCACACCTTAAGCCCATTCTATTTGAGCATATCTCACCATACCAATTTGGCTTCTTTGATGATTGCCACATACATGATGTTATTAGCATAAGAGGCAATTCATACAATTAAAACAAAACTCCATCCTACCTTCTTTATCAAGGTTGACCTCTCCAAGGCTTTTGATAGGGTAAACTAGATGTACCTCAAGCTCATTCTCATGCAAGTGGGTTTCTCTCCTACCTTCATTAATTGGATCAAGATAGATACCAGTTGGCATCCTATGTTATTATTTTTAATGGTTCTTCCTCTACCTTTTTCACTCCCACCTGGGGTCATAGACAAGGCTGACCTCTATCACCTCTTCTATTTCTTATTATTGTTGAAGCTCTTAGTAGACATATTGATAAAGAGAAAAATATTGGTAACTTAAAAGGTATCTTGATTTCCCATTCCACTCACATTACTCATAATTTATTTGTTGATGACATCCTCGTCTTTGGCAATGGTAATGCCAAGGAAGCAAAGTGCTTGACCATGATTCTCAAGCTCTTCTCTTCAGTGATGGGCATGGTTATCAACTTGCAAAAGTCTGTTATGTCCTCTTTTCATATTGTATAGGACACCCACTATCATATACTCTCGATGCTACCTTTCAATGTTCTGTATTTGACAAATGGTATAGCATATTTGGGGTTTATTCTTAAACCAAATGATTACAAGATCAAATACTAGTTATGGTTGGTTGATAAAATGAAGAGGAGGATATATTTATGGTACAATAGATGGATTTCTATGGTTGAGAGGTTGGTTTTGATTAATAACGTGTTATAATCTATCTCAATATACTATATTTCTATCACTTTTCTACCCAAGATGATTCTTAATCAGGTGAGAAGATTGTTTCTTCATTTTATTTGTTCAAGAAATAAAAACCAAAGGAGTATCCCACTCATTAAATGGAGTACTATTACATAATCAAAATCTGTAGGGGGTTGGGGTTTAAAAGATTTGATATGTTTCTCATTGGCCCTGTTTACTATGGAGGCTTTGAGCCTCATCAAAAAAGAGGTCTTTAACAGAATGTTCTATTTCATAAATACATCTATCCACTTTCCCTGGATGATTGGATCAGGGTACAATCAAAAAGAGCCATTAATGTTTCAATTTTTTGGAAAGCTATTGTTAAGAGTTTTCCACTCATTAGTGACCATCTTGCTTGGATACCAAGGGATGGATCTAAGATTTAATTAGGTATAGATTTTATCTTAGAGGTTGCTTTTGAATTCAAATTTCTAGGCTCTCTTATGACCAAACTTGGTAGGTTTTCTATGTTCACATTGGTAGATTCTTGCAACAAGGGTGTACACAATCCTTGGCATGTTAGATGGAAAATGCATCACAATTAGGGATAGAGGGTGATGATGATATCTTCTAGAATATATTTTGAGTTGAGCTAATAAACAATTCAATTTTATTTTCTAAGGAGCCTAATAAATTGTCCTGGGCATATAATTTTGATGGCAGGAAATATGTTGTCAAATTAAGCTATACGGCCTTAAGGGATCCTATAGATCCTATTATATTTCAATGGTAGTGGAAAGGTATTTGGTAATTATAGGACCCTCCTAAGGCAAAACTTCATTTTTGGCTAGCCTCAAGTAATAAAATTCTCACTTGGGACAATCTAATGTGTAGAGGATGGGCGGGTCCTAGTATTTGCTTCATCTACAAGGAAAGTAATGGGAACATCTATCATATCTTTGTATACTATAATTTTTAAAAAAAGGTTTGGAAATATCTTATTTCACATAACCCTTCTCTCATGTGGAGTGGTGAGTCTTTGCTTGATGCATGGTCAAAATGGTCCTGTCTACATGGTTCTGTAATGTCAATCAAATGTATGCCTCTACAGTTGTGTTGGAGTATATGGTTAACTAAGAACAAGGTGATCTCCAAAGGCATCAATCCCTCAATTTACTCTACTTTGTACAAGTTCAAATATGCTCTTCTATTTAGCGATCAGGCAACCATAAAATGTCAATGCAATGCTCTACCCCTACAGCTCGACTTCATGACTCCATTCTGATTCATGGATGGCACCTCTAGGGGAAATCTAGGTCAAAGCAATGTTGGGGGATTTCTATGCTTCAAATCTACTTATTTATCTTTCATGTAAGGGATGGGATATAATTCAAATAATTTTGTAGAACTCCAACTTGTGCTCATGGATTTGAACTTAGCCTTGGAAAGAGGGATCACAGTTTTGTATATATTCCTAGACTCAACTATTATGTGCAACTAATTGAAAGGCAAGGCAAAATGCAAAAATACTTCTTTTATCCATCTATATAGTCTTGCTTTGGAGTGATCCTCCCTTTTCCAGACAATTTCCTTTACTCATGTCTTCCATGAACACAATGGTACCACTGATGCACTTTCAAAACATGCCTGTGACTATGCGATGGGATCTATCCATGTAGAGGTAAGAGAGGGAGTTATTATTATCACCAAGAAGGTCTTCTCCCTTACCAATTAACTATACTATGCATTGGAACCAATATGATTTTGGATTTTAATCTCCTGGTACACTCTGCTCCTCTATACTTGAGAAAACTATACTATTGGCAAAACATATGTCTGATTTATACTTTTCTTTGGTGATTCTACCCAAATATTTGTTTCTAGGGACTAATTCTATCTTGGTTAGTTTCTACAACTGTTATTTTCTTTTTAGCAGTGAGCTCCTTTGCTCCTCCTTTTTTGCCTATTTCTGTGTGGGCATTATGGTTATATATTTTCACCCCTTTTTGGATAGAATAAAGGATACCAAAACTTTTCTTCTTGAAAAAAATAAAAATAAAAAAATAAAATAAAATATATATATATATATATATATATATAATATAATTTTCATTTAGGAATGTAAATATTTTTTATAAAATCCATAAAGGAGGGATATAACTCGAAAGAACAAGCCACATTATCTTAAGGTGTTTATTGGTTAGACATTATTAGCCCTTAAGAGTCAGCTTGAAAATAACCCTAGTTGATGCATGTACCTATAATAATATAATTTTGCAATAATCAACAAGTTTGTTGGTTAATTAGTGTACTCAAAATAGTTTAATTTCACAATAATCAAAGGGAATGTGAAGAGTTACAAATATAAATTACCCACTTTGTTCCATTATTCCCCATCAATTATCTCAATCCACCCATTTTTATGTCATTTATAGTCAACTTGAATAATGTTAAATTTCATCTTGTTGCTTTCCTCCTTTTCCTCTATATTTCTAGTAAGAAAGAGATGCATATTCATGATAGCTATGTATTTCATTGACTTTCTAATTCATATAATCTAGTAACACTAGGTTAATATAAATTTCTATGTTTTTTGATGTATTTTGTTGTACACATTTAGAGTTTGAATACCTTTGGGTGTTACACTACTATATCATTTAAGATCATAGAAAATATACTTGTAAATTATAGATCATAGTCTCTTCACTAGCATAAACATTACTTGTAGGCATATTATCAAATACACAAAAATGTTTAATATAGATTTTAGCTGCATTGTAGCATAATTAATGTTAAGTGGATGGATGTATTTTGTAGTTTATTCTCAACTATAATCTTGTAATTTTGTTTGGTCGATCTTATACTAAAATTGTTTATTACACATTTTTTTAGATTATTATTTTGTATGGTGTTGGTTATTCTCAACTATAATATTGTAATTTTGTTTGGTTGATCTAGTACTAATTGTTTATTGCACATTTTTCTAGACTGTGATTTTGTAAAGTAATTTTTTTTTTCAATCTAAATTAAACATTATTTTTGTGTAGTGTATTTCATTGTTGATGTAAATAGATTTATCATTCTATAGAAAACAAAAACAAGGATAATTTATCTTTACTTTAACAAACATTCACACTCATAACTTTCATAGAAGACATGAAGAACCCAAATATAATAATATGGGAAGATATGAGCTGGCAATGATAGTAAAGAGAAGAAAAAGACTATTTATGCATAACAATAGAAAAAAAACCCATATAAAATGATGAATTATGTTTGATTGATGATGGTTTAGGTTAAATAATGGATGAGATGAAGTTCAATCATATATAACTAAATGATTAAAGTATTTGAAATAATTATGATTTTGAAACTATGTGCCCAACATCTAATGAATATCAATTCTAAGAATGAAAATAGTCATGCTTTACTAAAACCATGTGCCACATTTTGGTGAATATCAATTCTAATATTTGAGCATGTTTGAAACCATTAAGGCTATAAAAACTACTAGTACCCACCCAACTAATTAAAAATATAATAAAACAATCCAATCCAATGATCAAAATTGAACCCTTCCTATCCATTCCAAGGGCTTCTGACCCATTCTCGAAGTGCAATTTAAAAATCATCTGTGTGTGTGTGTGTGTGTGTGTAGAATACACACACACACACACACACAATTCAATTTTCATTTATGAAGGTAAACACAAAATCCAAAAAGAATGGCTATAATTGGGAAGAAAAATTCACACTATCTTAAGGTCTTTATTAGTCAAACATTATTATCCTGCAAGAGTCAACCTGAAAACAACCCTAGTTGATGCATGTACCTATAATAATATAATTTTACAATAATCAACAAATTTGTTGGTTAATTGGTGACTCAAAATAGTTTACTTTTACAACAATTAAAGTGAATGTGAAGAGTTAAAAATATAAATTACCCACTTTATTCCATCATTCCCTATCATATATCTCAATCCACCCATTTTTATGTTATTTGTAGTTAACTTAAATAATGTAAAATTTGTCCATTTTGTTGCTTTCCTCCTTTCCTCTATATTTTTGGTAAGAAAGAGATGCATATTTTGTTGACATCTATGTATTTTGTTGGCATTCTAATTCATATATTTTAGTAGTACTAGGTTAATATACATTTTTATCTATTTTATTATACACATTTAAAGTTTAAATACCTTTGGGTTCTACACTATTGTAGCATTTAAGATCATAGAAACTATACTTATAACTTATCGATCATAGTTTTTGTGCTAGCATAAACATTACTTATAGTCATATTATCTAATACACAAAAATATTTAATATGGATTTCAGTTACATTGTAGCGTAATTAATGTTAATTAGAATGAATGCATTTTATAGGTTATTCTCAACTATAATCTTGTTATTTTGTTTGGTCGATCTAGTTCTAAAATTTTTTATTGCACATTTTTTTAGATTATGATTTCGTCTATGTTAGGAATAAAATCTCCTATAATACAAGTAATTAAAGTGAGGAAAAACAAGATACAAAAACATAGACAAGAAATAAAGCATATTACACAGAGATTATGTGGGAAACCCTTGTAAACAAGTAAGGTAAAAAACCATGTGAAAAATGGCAACTTCAAACTTCAAATTAACATCATCAATCTCTTATATAACAACTCCAACAACAACTTAATGCTTACACCTAAAATATTTAGGTTTTTAACCAAGCATAATAATGCCTCCAGGATCTAACCTCTAAGCATGCAAAACATGCTTGCATGGACCTCTAATATGATGAGTTACAATAGATAGCTCATGCATCTTTATGCATTTACAATATGGAGAGAATAATAAAGAGAGAGGAGAAAACTGTGCCATCCTTGAAGTGGGTGCATTATTCATCAATAGGGAACCATGTCTCCCCTATGTACCAAGTCAAGCTTTGAATGACATCTCATAATGCCCCCTTGATCACTCCATGTGCATAACAAAATGTTATGTCCCACTTCATAGGTGACCTAAATATAGCATAGTGATCCTTGTCCCCCACTTTCCCATGTGCATTCACACGAGTCAAAATATTTCCAACTTTTGACCTCGTCCAATAGGAGCCCACAAACAAACTACACTCCACAATCACATGCTTAAGTAGAATCATGAGATCCACTATCATCATGTCCTCACATGCATCCACAAAAGTCAATCCATGTGACTAAGTGGAGAAATGCACCTCATTTCTCTCTCCTCATCTTTTCAATATGAAATATCCTCTATGGGCCATACCATCCATTGTGGCCCATGTCACATCATCAATCAACCACATCACTAACCATCCACATCACTAGCATGCCACATCATCATGAATACTGACTTCACACCTAACATTATGATGCTGGTTATTCTAAATTATAATCTTGTAATTTTTTTTGGTTGATTTAGTATTAAAATTGTTTATTGCGTATTTTGTTAGACTATGATTTTGTATGGTAAAATAGTGTTTGTACAAGATTTTATTTTGTTTTTCCTAGTTGATGGTAGTAGTTGGGAAGGATAATATATTGGTGGTGTGATTATGATACAACTCTTTGAGTTGTACTTAGAGAAATGTAGTATTTTTTTAAACAAATCACTTAACATTCATTTCACAAAAAATTACTTAACAACTTCTCCATTCAATAACTTAGAACAATAACGGTTCCAAAATTCAAATACCAAAATATAATATAACTTATTACAACTATAAAGAAAGTAAATACATTAGGACTTAGCCATGGTTGATCTAGTAATATAACAATTACTATTAAGTGTATATATATATTATAATTACATTTCCTTCAGGCATTCAACTTTAATATACTAAATAGATACCAAGTTCTCTGGAGCTTGAGTCAAACCAACTCGTGTATCTCTGATAATCTCAAGTGTAGTCTCCAAGTAAGTAGTACTATTATGGGGAGGGAGATCATCATCTAAATGATTTTACACACTAACCTGGAACCAATGATCCCCCACACTAATCGCATTAGGGAATGGACCTCCCTTCATAGATGAGTAGATAGTGACGGTGTGGAAAATCAGAGTAACAAGCAAGTGTAGACATCCAATTCCTAACACCATTTGTGTTTAACTTATCAATCTTACTCGAATTTCACTCAAATGCACATTTTAGGTCAAAATCCATAAAACGTGTTAAATGGTTCAAACTTGTCATTTACAAGTGTCAATTTAGGTCAAAGTATCCTTAAATAGGGCAATGCAATTTATGGGTCAACTAACTTTAATCAATTCAATTCAAGTCAAAATGATGATTTCACCTTTTGTGCTCTGGATCACTCTTTTCTCCTAAATTCATTGGTACCTACCACATACCTTTGTTATTTTATGTTTAAAACATCCTAAATAGAAATATAGTTCTTGTGCATCTAACGTCACCTTCTATTGTCTGCATCATTAGGTGACATCATTTCTTGGGAAGACATCCCTAGGCCATAAATGCCATAAATATTAGGATTATGGGTCACCCATGCCTAGTTAATGCCTTTCATGCCTCTTCAATTCCCCTTCTTCCCAGGTCACGATGAAGATAATTATGGATTTAATTCTAAATATTAGGATTATCCATGGCCACACATCTCAATCTTGAGATGGACGATCATGGTTGATCCTGACCAATCTCAAAAAATCTATAAATAGAGAGGCCATGGACATGAATTTTAAGCTTGAATATTGCAAAGTTATAATGTTAAATTATTTCCACAAGGATTTGCATTTGATCATATATTTTGTTTGCAAGCTTGATTGATAGGCTAGTTTAATGATTTAGAATCATGAGCCTAGGTTTTATGGAGTGTTTTTGAGACATTGGAGGAGCTTGCTACCATTGTTGACAAATACAAGGATGCTTGATCAAGGGAGAAAATGTTTTTGAGCCACATAAGTATGGTGAATCCATTTGGGAAGGTAATATGGTGTTACTTTCTTTAATTTATTTCTTGCTATCCTTTGTAATTCCCATAGGAATAGATAGGCTTGGTTAGTTAGTTTTTTATGCATGTTTCATTATTTATGGACTAATGCTTGACTAACTTGCTTTGTAATCCTCTCTACAAAAAGTACCCAAGTGCTGTATGATTTCTAAAATTAAACATGCAATGTATCATATAAAACTCATTCTATTGCAAGATATCACACTAACATGTAAATCATACATACTTAAAGATAATGTCTCACTACATTATTTAACCTCAAAATTCACACAGTTTACATCTTACAAGTAATCATATCACATCACATGTTAATAATAGGAGTAAACAAAGTATACATTTATTCCATTAACGTATAAATGAATCTACATTTTTATCTATCTCATACTAGAATTAAAGACTATAGTTTATACCACCTAGGTAAAATATGCATTTAACTGCATATTTCAACTACCATAAAAAATCTCATACAACTACACCCCATGATAACCCATATTATCATAGTCTAGTTTTGTAAGGTATAACTACTAGTTTTCCTCAATAGTTATACAAAGAAGTCTTAAATACATGGAAACATATCTTATATTCAAGCAACTAGATATAACAAAGCAAGTCATTATTTTTCATGAACATATACTATTTTATTCTATCATTCATTACACTCTCAAAGGTTGTAAGTATGCATACTTAATGTCCTACTAACTATCACAAAACATACTTTCTAAGTAATAATCATCATGCATATTTTTATAATATGTACCATTTGGGTATAGCATACAATAATACTGTAGTACTCTATGACATCCTATACTATCATAGTTCATAAATACACATAACCAAACTCATGATTTTAAGAATCAAATAACCCACATTATTAATAACAATCAAGCAAGTACGGGATTATACCACCCAAGTATACCCTAAGTTTAAACTACATACTAACATTCAAATAAATATAAGTTATAGGTATGAATCATGATGCACCTTTATATGCTAAATATAACCAACAATCATACATATAAACACTCTCATAATATGTACTACATACAAGTATTCAATATTGAAGACATATATCTAACAATAAATCAATCATTTTTAGAGAATAGAGAAATCATAATCCTATTATAACATTCATTTAAGCATCTTGTTCTATTTTCTAAGAAATTATTTTAGTATGGTCAAAGATTTGGTCCCTCAAACACCTTATGATTCATTTGAACCATCCATTAAGCTATAAGTTTAGGCATAAGACCCAATACACCTATATATGTAACATTTTTAATAGTTAATAATACTAGAAATATAAGCACACCTCTATATGCTCTATAATAGTACCTAAGTCTTCATATCAACATATTTTAAATTTATGAAAACTTGTACATACTAAATATATTCATGGTATGTGTCACATTTAGGTACTCAATAATTATAAATACTGTATATAAACTAATCAGAACCCAGAGTTATTATGTTACATTAAACAAATTGGTAAAAATATAAACTAGTATATAATATTAGTCAAATTACATACCCAGTACCAAAATCCAAAACTTATTATTTGACCATAGTATATACATATAATTGTAAGTTATCACTACCTGATTCCATACTATGTCACTATGGAATTTGAAACTGGTACATTAATATAGCTATAATTGGGATGTTGATTTTAATCAAGATTTGCAATAACTTGTTATTTAGATATAAAAGGTACATCTTTATACTGGGTAAATATTGAGTATAAGATAGCGAGTTATAATATTTTAAACCCTCAAAGTAGTAAATGTAATTTGTGTAGTCTAAATCAATTATCTTTGACCATCTATATTATGTTCTTTCAAGTTTGACATAGTTGACTCCTTGTAAATAACACTTACACTCATAAAGACCTCAAAAACATTATATTCGGTAAGAATTATGAACATAAAAATCCAATAAGGGGAGATTAGTATAGTGTTAGTGTAGGAAAACCAAATCGAAAAACACACTAATAGCTAACACCTTAAGCTTAGATCAAAAGGAGGAACATAATAACAAAGCTATGATAAAAACATAACTAAAACATAAAAGACAAAACCTTTTACCTTCATTGTGTCGCCAAGATGAATTGTTGAAGTGGCTTGCTTAGCTTGTGCTCAAGAGGTCTTCATCAATAGAGTTTTGTCTATTTTCCACCTCCTCTTGGCATCATTGGATTTTGGCTTTGGATTGTGAAGCTTTACTCAATAATTTGGCATAATAAAATTATATCAAAATCACTTTTGAAAGCATTTGAGCATGATAACTTTGTCTGTAAAGAGCTTAAAATTATGAGTGTGAGGCCTTTTATTTATAGATTTTACCATTTGATCATAATGAACCTGAGTCATCCATCTCAAGATGAAGATGTGTGGCTAAGAATCCATTCAATTTTGGAGGCTAAAATCAATAAATGCCCTCATAAATATTTGGGATAGAGAGGCATTAAAGAGGCATGGGAGGGCTTAATTAGCTATTTGTGACACTTATGTCTTACGGATGCCACCCCATAGATGATATCTTAGGTGATGTAGTTATTCACAATCAATTTGCATTAATGAAATAATCAATAATATCTATGGAAAATTCATTTAAGCTCTTGATTCAAATTAATTAGATTTAGCCATGATTAGTCAATTTTGGTGTAAATTCTGTGGAAATTGGTGCTTAATTAATCAAACTGGTCAAAATGTCATATTATTAAGGTGAAATTTGACTAGAGAGGAATTAAAAGGTGATGCTAGATGCATTGGAACCATTATCTCATTTAGGATGTTATCGATACAAAATAACAAAGGCACATGTCTCGTGAAAGAAAATTAGTAGAAAAGAGTAATCCAGAGCACCTAAGTGTGAAATCATCATTTTGACTTGAAATGATCTGATCAAAGTTAGGTATCACATAAAATTCATTGCCCTATTTAGGGATACATTGGCCAAAATTGGCACTTATGTATGAAAAGTTTGAACTATTTAGCATGTTTTAGTGTTTTTAGCCCAAATTGCAATGTTTACTAGAAATTGGTTTGAAGCTTGGTGGGAGGTCATTGGTGACCAGTTGTAGGTGTCTATAGTTTTCCCCTATTTGGGAAGGTATTACAAGCTATAATCACAATAACATATTTTCAAAAAATAAAAAGGCCCTGTATGCCTACAAATTTAATGACAATGGATGAGTTGTATGGTGCCCCCTCGAGGGAGTGGTTGGCAAAGGGGTTAGCAATCGGTCCTATAAAAAGAGGAAAAGATTAGAACAAAAGGAGGAAAATGATGGGGTGGAAACATAATTATGTGGCTAAATTTAGGTAAAATCATTAAGAATGCAAGTGTGATGGTGTACAATGGTTTGCCCAAAGGTGGTTATAAGTATTGTACCCTGATAGTGGCAACATGGTATGATAACATAATGATTTGTCTAAAGGAGGTTATAATCATTAAGAAGATGGAGTTACCCTAGTTAGGATAGATAAATAAGATAACAACATGCCCCTATTAGTAAAAATAAAGTAAATAATTAGTGACAATATAATGATTTTCTCAAAGGTGGTTATAATCATTAAGATTGCAGGTGGGATGGTGTGCAATGATTTGCCCATAGGCAGTTATAATCATTGGACCCTAATTATGGCAAACATGATTGATTGGCTGATGATTGAAAACATGATGATGGTAACTTGATATAGAGGATAAATATGAAATGGTATAACTTATTAGTAGGGAGATGCTTGTCTAAAGTAACAAAGGTTGAAATTCTTTCATTGTTAAATTACACTATTTTGGATATGATTGGGATATGATTGGGATGTTGCTACTATTGAGGACAAGGAAATATTGATGCCATCATTTTTATGTAGAATTATTGAAGATAATTTTTCTATAGTGTATGACAATAGGAATCATGATAGAACACCATGAGGACTTGGCAGAAATATACATAAGGATTGACTCCCGTGATCCAATACTCAAAGGAAAATAATACACCAAAGATAAAAGACCATGATGATAATGTTGACATATGAATATGGATAGATTCAAGAATAATGTGCAAGGAAGCACCCGATGAACATACATATATTTAATAAAGGCAATAATGCTGAAAGTAAATAAATAGGCACATAAACAAAAAACAAATAAACAAGCAAATAAACAAATCACAGTTAGTCCTAATGTTAATACAAACAACACAATGCATATTGTCCTTAGAAAATAGGTGACAGATTAACAAACAAACATAATAGGGGAACAAAAATAAAAGGAAGTGGGTGGTTGAGATATCTCCATATGCACTAGGAAAGTGGGCACTGCCTACATAGTTTCATAGATGATATATCCAACAAAAACTTTAGGTTGAATGTAGTTCTCCCAAGAAATGGGAAGAATATGATAACTGATGAAAAATAAACATGATGGATGTGATAGAATAATAGGAATGGTCTTGAAAAATGGTAAGTGTGTAGGATAAAAGGCCAAAAAGGATGGGGAAACTAAGGAATAAGTGATTTGCTTCTGAATTAGTGAGGGTTCCCAAATCCTTAAGGCAAAAAACTGGTCAATGTTTTTGATTTTTCTAAATGATTTTTTACTATTTTTGGATTTTTTTAAGTATCTCAACTCAATAGAGATTGATAAGATACTAAATGGTCCAAGCTTTCAAAATGGTGAGAGCATTGCTTAGGTTGCTCACAAAATGGTGAGAGTGCGGCTTAAGTTACCGCAAAATGGTAAGAACGTGGCTTAGGGTACTAACAAAATAGTGAGAGCATGGGTTACTCATAAAATGGAAAGAGTGTGGATTAGGGTGATTGATCTAACCTCAACATGAATCAAGCACTATCTACATATCCCCAAGATGGGACCTCAAGTTGCTATATTTTTGCCTTACAGTGGATGAATCAAACTAGTGTAGGAGCTAATTCAAACAAAATAGGCATAGTTGGCATAATGACATAGTAAATCATAGGAATGACAAGGTGGTACTTTAAGGCATGATAAATAATTATTGGCCCTAATTTTCCCATAGGTGGTTACAATTAATAAACAATAACATAGATTGATGACACTAGTTTGCCCATAGGTGGTTATAATGAGTAGCATGATAAGGAGAGAGAATGAAACAAGAAATGAAGATGAAACTACCAAACTAATGTGATACTGATCCAAAAGATGGCCTCTATCTAGAATACAAAAATCAACTACTGAGCTAAAATTAAAATCCTCATGTTGAAAGCGGCTATGAAACCAATAAAATGAAACCAATGTCAAAGGGCCAGGTAGGGAGGGAGAAAATAACTTAGTTGAGAGGAAAGGTATGTTATAATGATAGATGGTACAAGGAAGAATGATAATATTATAGTAAAATTGAAATAAGCCTCATAAAAAATACCCTAGTTCACTCAAATGAAGTAATGCTTGACGTGTATAATGTTCATCGGCTCATCAAGTTTATCTCCATCTGGTGTAGTGAGCCTGTATACTTCGGTGCCAAATTTTTTAATAATGATGAAAGGGCCTATCCATTTTGGTTTGAACTTTGAATTTATGCTTATTTTCGATCATGGTATTCTTTTGGTTCTCTTTAAGGATAAGATCACCAAGTTCAAATTATCTATGCGTGAAACATTAATTGTACTATCCATGGAGGCAATCATGATATGCTTGCAGATTGTTAAGTGTGGTCATGAATTTCTCATCAAGTAGTTCTATCTCTTGTATGTGAGCTACTTAGTAGTCTTCATCATCTAGGACATGCTTCAAGGAGATGCGTAGAGAAGGTAACTCAACCTCAATAGGAAGAAGGGTCTCAATTCCATAAAAAAGTGAGTATAGAGTGGCTCCTATGAGGGTTACAATGATTGGTACATATGCCAAAAGGGAATGAAATATTTGGAAGTGCTAATCACAGAAAACATAATTGATAATCTTTTTAAAGATGTTGACAATGGTTTTATTGGATAATTCTACCTGACTGTTACCTTGTGGGTAATATGTCATGGAAAAATGTTGAGTAATCTTATATTCTACACATAACAATTTGACATCTTTATTTTTGAATGATCTGCCATTATCAGATATAATGTTGGAGGGGATACCATAGCGGTATAAAAGATGGTTAAAAATGAATTTATAAATTGGATTTTTAGTCATGTAAGTGAGGGGTATAGCTTTAACCCACTTAGTGAAGTGTTTGGTGGTGGTAAGGATATGTTTATGGCCATTTGATGAGGTGGGGTTTATATTCTCAATGAGATCAAGACCCCATGTAGCAAATGGCCATGGTGTAATCATTGATTTTAGAGTCTTGACTGGGGAATGAATTAGATTAGCATGCCATTCACATTTATCACATCTCTTTACATATGCAACTATATTTTAATCCATTATTAGCCAATAATATCCAATATATAAGAGCTTTTTAGAGAGGATAGCCCCACTAGTGTGGGATCCACATACTCCTTCGTTAACTTCCCATAATGCTAGTATAGATTCTACCAAAGTTAAATAATGAATTAGAGTTCCATCAAAACTATGATGGTAAAAAGTTGATTCGAGTAAGGTATAATGAGTGTTTTGGTGAATGAAGACTTTGGATTATTTACAGGATAGGTCAGGTGGTAAAACATGGTCATGGAGGTAGTTATAAAGGTCTGAATACTAGATAGAGCTAGGACTAATACTATATGTTTTATTGTTTCTAGAATATTGGAGTTATAATCCTAAATAATAAAGGGGCTAAATAATGTAAATCAGTAAATAATTATGCAAGAATTAACCTGCTAATTTGTGTAAATAGATGGTATTTTTGCCTTTTCTAAATATAGTAGGAAGTGAGAGAGATTATAAATTAGCTTATTCTAGCTAATATGGACTGAGACAAGGTATGATATTGGAGGAACAAGATTGAGAAATAGTCAGAAATAGGCCTCTAGACTTCATTTCTTGATTGGACAAGAGTAACAAAAATAAGACACCCTGATGTCCGATGTTGTTGTCATGAGGTTGAAAGCTTTTTGGGTTCTATTCTGAATGTTTATGTTACCTTGCCAATAAAATTTTAGGGTATGGGACCTTATGGAGCTCATTGTGCCTATTTTAATCTTCAAAACCCTTAGGAGTTCCTAGTACTTGAACCTGAATGCAAACTTGGGAAAGAGAGAGAAGGAGTTAGTGTGTAAAATATATGCTAGACACACTTCACACCCCATGTGTGGGTACACTGCCTACATACCAATGCTTAGAAGAGGGATCAAGATAATGTAGTTCTCCCCTTGAAGTGCTTGGTGTAATTTGTGTATGATCAATGCAACTAGAATTCAAAATTTGATGTGATTCAACTGGATAGGGACTGGAGCAATGAATTGAGTAAACTTGAAACAATGTTGAAAGGCTATGTGCAAATAATGAGCAAGAATGCTTGAGTGTAATTTCTTGTATTCTTGTGTCTCTCTTGTAAATGAGTGTCAACCCTTCTAAATGGACTATGAATGGCCTTTTATAGGGAAACTAATGATTATGGTTTAAATGAATTCACGTGAGACTAATAGGGAAAAAGATAAGGAACTGGAAGAATCTAATCATTGGAGGCCAAAGTGAACTTGGATAACAACACCAAAAATAGGAGACCCTAGGTTCTAGTGCTCCTATCTTATTTTGGTGTTATTGTCCTAAGGGGATGAGACCTAGGGGGATGAATATGGGTTTGAAAGGGATACCTATGTCTAAAAGGGCTAAGGCTGAAAAGATTTGGATGATTTGAAATTGATAAAATAAGTAACTTGAAAGGGTTGTGTGAGCCAATAAGATGACCTATGGATTAGGAGTCTTAGCCATACTAAAGTTATATAATTTCATATTTTACATGACTATATTTGCCCCCCCTTTATTCTAGTGATGCAACAAAGTGAAATACTAGGATAAAGGAAAATAAGAAGCATACTTGAACTTACCTCTAAGGGTGAAGCTCATGAATTTATGTGATGCTGGATGTGTATAGAGAGAGCACACTATGAATTGTGAATCTATAATGAAAACATAAAGTAGACCAGTTCTTAATAAATATGCTATATCTAAAATAAAAATGTACAAGAGTTGAGTAATAGGAAGAGAAAGGAATAGATACACCTCATCGAGTATGTGAACCAATACAAAACTTGTTATGATGTTAGAATGTGCTGGATGATGTTGAGTGTGTGTTGAATCAAAAGTAATATCATGAATGGAGCTGAGTGCTCAATTCCCCAAAAAGTGGCTCAAAAATGCAAAGGCTAGCCCTTTAGCTCCATCATCACCAACTATGTGAATAAAATGAATCATGTTTATGCTAATCGATGTTTGGACTGTGTGTCTAATCCCTCTAAATAGGTGGCTCAATAATATAAAGGTTAGCTAGACCTTTGGATCCATCATTGCCCTATGAAGTGAAGATATGAAGTGATACTAGTATAGAATAGATGTCATGTGAGATGGCTTATGGAGCCCATGGATATTCTATAAATATGATAATGTGGTGTGAATAACCTAAATAGATACTAAAAACTAGGCCATTCTTGGCCATTTTGAAAGATGGAGGATCAACTTGTATGAAAGCCTCTTCGAGATTGATGCAAAATTCTTATGTGAAAGCCAACTCAAGAACTCAGGTACTTAGAAATATAAAACTGTATGAAAGTTCAACTCAAATGTGATGCCAACCACCTGTAGATGGAGTAAGGCACACAACTACTGAGAATGCCTAGAATAAACTAAACTCAAAAATAAAAGAAGATCAATGTGCCATGCATATTTCCCCCAATCACTAATATCTAGAATATGGATTATGATCTAGAATTATGCCAACTACCTAATCTGAACTAAAAGTGAGAACCATCATGTCATGCATGATAACCCACTGTATCTAAGAAATTATATTGAAACTACTAAATTTGAATGATCTAGAAGTGCAAAAACTATCCTTGAATTAATTTTTTTGCCTATTTTTACAAACCCTAAGTGTTTTCCTACCTGGATAGGAGCACCAAAATGTGGACATCCCTATGTTTGGTGATACTATCCATTTCTAGTGCTATTGTTTGGTGTGAAAATTGACTACTAATATGAAACTATCACTATTTTTTTGCTCTGGTTTGACTAGTTTGACCTCTAGATTCTATATTGAGTGTTTTGAATGTTTTTATTTTGATTGTTAGGAGGTTTAATCTCTATGAAAAACCCCTATTTGATACCCCTTCTTTTTAGGTAGGAATGATGAACTGACAATGATATCCCTCAGAAGTAAAGAGTCCTACAAGTGTGTTAACTTGTATAGATACGAGATATAGTATCGACTATTTGACAACATATTTTAATATATAGAAATATTTGAATTGATAGATTGCTAGATCAACATGGATATGCCTAGATAGATATAACAATGTAACAACATGATAATGAACTAGACTTGTAATGCTATATGTTAGTTGTTAGTTGTTAGTTTATTAGTAAGCATAGAGGGATGGAACATGATGTCCATCATGGCATCCAAGAAGCAAGATAAATGCATGATTGGAATCATGAAATTACACATAGTGAGGAGAAAAAAACAAATAAGTATACAAACCAAGAAGCAAACAAAGGTGGCCATGGGGCCACACAAATAAGGGACATGGACACATGTCACTCAAACTGGAAGACAATCATGGAAGGCATGTTCAAATGCCACATACACATACAAGTGGAAGAAGCAAAGTTAGCATAAGGGCCATAAGCACATGAAAGAGTAAAAATAGAGGACATTGGTAGATGCCCTAAGGCACACACATGAATAAAAGCAAAGGACATTGGCAGATGTCCTAATGCACAAACAAAAAACAATAAGGAATTGGAAATACAATCAAACAAGTTACACTAAGCAAGAAGAGAAAGCATGTAATAACTAGAAAGAGACAAGTACATCTAACTAATAATAGAAAATGTGAAATTATGTAAAACATGTGTAGTATAAGACTAGGTATATGCTAAGAAATACACAAGTGTTAAGTACTAATGCAATGTCGATGTAGGAATCTATGTAATCTATAGAGTAATGTACATCAGCGTGATAACTTAGAGTGTGTAGTGTAGGAATGACATAACCTGGATGGTGTAGTCATGTAGAAGATGCCCCCAATGGGTGTATATATCGATGTAGGTCTCAGATGTAGAAGTAGGAATGCCCCCTCAATGGGTAAAATGAAGTAATCAAATAGCTGGATATCACTGCACACACTCAAATAAGATCAAGTGAAGCATGGTAATGTAGATAAATTGACATACAATAGCATGAAATAATAAATGTAAGTCCTAGCATGATAGTAGTAATGTAAACATGGATGATGCATACAATCAAAAAATATTTTTGATATAGTATATTATTTTGTATTTTTGACAATATTTGAACTATGTACAATCAAGTAGGAGAGATTATGTACAAGAAATATTGAAAATAAATGATACTAACCAATGAGTCTTGAATGAGACTCCTTGTCATGGTGTCCTATATCAAACAAATAAATCATGTGTGATTATGAAGCATGATTGAATGGCTGATAATATGACTTTGTATATTTGGATTCATCGTCGGTATCTTAAAAATCATAATAACCTATATTATTCCACTCATCATTATCATCTTCATTTTGAACCAATGGAATGCTAGTGTTGACTGTTGTTGTATTTGGATATTTTCCTTTGATAAATTATGTCTGTGAATGATTTGCCTTAGGATATTCAATAAATCTCAAACCTTAGTGATAAACATTATCATCTACTAGAATAGGAGTAGTGATTCATTTAGAATGTTTGCCCAACCCTTGACCTTGAAAATCAAACTATTGTAGATATATTTGACCAAACCCATACTATTTTGAAAGTTGAGACTCATTTTAGAGAGGTAGATTTGCATCTTTTTCATGCTTGACATGTGCTTGTGGTACTGTTTGATGTTTTGATTTTGATTTTTGATCCTTTTGTTGTTTTGAGTGCTACTTTGGTAACCATTTTTGTATTGTTTCTGAGTTTGACCCTTTATGAATGTGTTCCTATGTTGTTATGGATTGCTTGACTAGTTTACCTTGTATAAGGTCCTCATTAGAAATTATCTATTGTATATGATTTTTCAATGCCAAACATGTATCTGTGTGATGCCCATGCATTCTATGATATGCACAATAATATCTAGATGTTCTCACTGGATGTAGAAGAGGTAGTTTGATCAAGTTAGATTTAATAATTTCCCTTAGCACCTCACTTGAACTCTTATTTGATCTTTGAATGTTTTTTGAATCACTAGTTGTAGAGTTAATTTGTTGTGATTTATTGTTTTGATATGTAACATTTCTTGCAACCAATTGACTAGGTGAAGGTGCATATACATGATTGACACTAGGGTGTCTTTGATGCTTTTGTATTATAATCTGATTTTCTAATGTAGTGATCTTTTCATGTAATAGTTGATTCTGCATTTGTACATCTAAAATTATCTTGCTCATACTAATGATTTTATTGTTTAGAGTCTCACGAGTACAAACCTTAGTTGCTTCCAATTGAACACGTAAGCACATATGTTGAAGAGGATGTGCAAAAGCTATGGGCTAAATCTATGCATTAGGAACAATTGTATAGGTTGCCTCACCTTTTGGAGGGGTGATAACATAGACCTGGTTAGAGGGAAAGTAGCTATCACCCTCTTGAGGGAGAGGAGGAGAAGGGATTTCTTTTCTCTGCATTAGATATGACACTGAAAAAAGAGTAGCCAAAGAGGCATATACATCTAGGTATAAACTATGTATATAGGCTAAAATTCATGTAAGTGGAGTTATAAATTATATAGCAATATGTTTATAGAGAACATTCCACATGAAATATAGCAAACAAGGGACAAAAAACATGAATTTGTGCATGCATGCGTAAGAAACTATGACATGTGTTATGACATTTCTAATGTATTTATCATGATAAACTTGTATAGTTTTCCCTATGAGAGATAGAGAGCAAAGGGTAAAGACATGTAGTATGCATAAAGAATTTTGACATGTGATATAACGTTTTGAATGTGTTTAGCATGATAAGATTGAAATTTTTTCCATATGAAAGATATAAAGTAAAGGGTTGAAAGCATGGATTTGTGTAAGAATGCATAAATATATTTGACATGTATTATGACATTTTAAATGTGTTTATCATGATAAACTTGATTTTTTTTCCATATTAGATATAGAGAAAATGCAAAAGAAATATTGAAATCTTGTGCAAGTTTGGAAATAAATTTTGTAATATCATCCCTTATTATGGAAATTAAGCATGACAGGGAGATAATGAAACTTTGCACTATCATATGATAGACTTTGTCATTCATTTACATGATAGGGACCATTCTGGTTTCTTTGTTATTTTCAATAAATGTAAGAAAAGTTTGTAAATAACTGAGCATCATTTTTGCAATTTGGCTATAAATGTAAGGTGATACCTCAAGAAGCAGATTAGAAGCTATTATATGCAACTAAGGATTTTTCATAAATATTATTTTCAAAATACTATGAACTTTTGAATTTTAAATTGATTTTCTGAGTCATATTTTCAACTAAAAGGTAGAAAATGATTGGAAAATACATGGAAAAATATCTGGGAACTAGTTGATGCAACTAGGGTTTGAAAAGATTTTTTTTCAAAATTAGTATGATAATTTAAAAAATTTTCTATGAATTTTTAGAATTTAGCTTGAAAAATTTAGGAAAAATCTGAAAATATTTCTAAAATTAGGAATATATTTTTTCAAGTGGTTTGAAAGTGTTTGTATGCAAAGAGGACCTAGTATGTGCAAACTAGGGTTTTTAATGAATTTATTGAAAATATTTCAATTAATTTGTAGTTTTTTTATTTTTAAAATCAGGAAAAATTAGGGAAATATTGCAAAAAATCAAAAATAATTAGCCCTAAGGTTTTTAGAATTTTTATACAAAAAATTGAAGTAAGTCAGGTTCACCAAATGTTTTATTATTTTCAAAATATTGGAGTTATATTCTTAAATAATAAAGGGGCTGAGCAATATAAATCAGTAAATAACTATGCAATAATTAACCTACTATTTTGTGTAAATAGATTGTATTGTTGCCTTTTCTACATATAGTAGGAAGTGAAAGAGATTAGAACTTAGCTTATTTTTACTGATCTAGACTGAGACAAGGTCTGATACTGGAGGAACAAGATTGAGAAATAGTCAGAAATAGGCCTCTGGACTTCATTTCTTGATTGGACAGGAACACTAAAAATAGGAGACCCTATTGTTCGGTGCTATAGTCCTATTCTAGCATTGTTGTCCTAAGACTAAAAGCTTTTTGGGTTATATTCAAAATGCCTATTTTACCCCATCACTAAAATTTTAGGGTTTAGGACCTTACAGAGCTCATTGTGTGCCTATTTTAATCTTCAAAACCCTTTGAAGCTCTTGGTTCTTAAACTTGAAATCAAACTTGGGAAAGAGAGAGAAGGGGTTAGTGTGTAAAAGATACACTAGATAGACTTCACACTCCATCTATGGGCGCACTACATACATACCAATACTCCAAAAAGGGATCAAGCTAATGTAGTTCTCCCATTGCAGTGCTTGGTGCAATATATATATGATCAATGCAACTAGAATGCGAAATTGGATGTTCTTCAGCTGGCTAGGGACTAGTGCAATGACTTGAGTAGGCTTGAAATAATGTTGGAAGGCTGTGTGCAAATAATGAGGAAGAGTGCTCGAGTTTACTTGCTTGTATTCTTGCATCTCTCTTGTAAATGAGTGCCAACCCTTCTAAATGGACTATGAATGGCCTTTTATAGGGAAACTAATGATCATGGGTTAAATGAATTCATGTGAGGCTGATAAGGAAAAAGATAAGGAACTAGAAGAATATGACCATTGGAGGCCAAAGTGAACTTGGACAACAACATCAAAAATAGGATACCCTAGGTTCTAACACTCCTATCCTATTTGGGTGATATTATCCTAAGGGGATGAGACCTAGGGGGATGCATTTGGACCTAAAATGACTACCTAGGTCTAAAAGGGATAAGTTTGAAAAGCTTTGGATGATTGGGAATTAGTGAAAGAAGTAGCCTAGAAGGGTTGTGTGAGACAACAAGAGGACCTATGGATTATGTGTTTTAGCCATACTGAAGTTATACAATTTCACATTTTACATGACTACAATATCACAAGTCATCATGATGATTGAAGGTATATGAGCTGGCACTAGCAAATTCTCAATGAGGAACTGATACTCTGTAATCATGTCTCTTTGTTGAATCAAATATCTAATAATATCCATAGCATTCACGGTTCTATTATTTACTCTTGGTATATGTTCAAATTGGACATCAATAATCTACTATTTGAGAATGTCGACGATGGTGTTGTATGGCACCAACTTATCATATTTGGTTTGAAAGTGGTCTGTAACCTGATTGATGATTAACTAAGAATCACCATAAACATTGAGATGAGATACGTTCCATTGCACCACTTGGCAAAGCCTTGTAAAAATTACTTACTATTTAGTCATGTTGTTGGTACAAGAAAAGCTAATCCTAAATGATTTAGGGATTAGATCCCCCTATGGTGTAATAAATAAAAGACTTATCCTTGATTCATGTCTTGTGAATGATCCATCAAAATGTATCTTCTAGGATTTCTCCTTAAGAGTTGTGTCAATGATGGTCATAATGGATTCATTAGGAAATTTGAATGTGAGCGGTTCTATATCAGTAAGGGGTGCTTCAGCAATCTGACCTATAAGAACTTATCCCTTACTATATTTTTGGTTGATGCAATTTATGTTAAACTCATTGAGAAGCATAATCCATTTGGCCATGCAGCCTTGCAAAGCTATTTTAGATAGTAGATACTTGAGTAGATCTACTTTTGAAATAACCATGATCTTATTGTTTAACATGTAGCTTTTTCGATGGGCATATGATTATGTTCATACATGACTAATGTAAAACTTAAGTAATACATGGCATGATCCTTTCCATTATCATCATGCTAAGCCAAAAGTGCCCCTAGGGAATTATCTGTAGCTAATAGATACAATAAGAATGACTTTCCTAGCATGGGAGGCAACAAAATAGGTGGATTCACTAAATAGTCCTTTAACTACTTAAAAGCTATTTGGTAGTGATCATCTTAGTGAAATGTGACTTATTTATTTAAAAGATGCATAAAAGGATGGTATTTATTGGCCAATTATGATATGAAGTGTCAAATAGACTGGATCTTGCCTTACAAATTGTGGATTTGCTTCAAATTAGTCGATGGTGACATCTGAGTTATGGCTTATACTTTGGATAGATCAACTTTAATGCCCTGATGAGACACAATGAAGCCAAACAATTTTATTAAAATAAATCCAAAGACACACTTCTTAGGATTAAGCTTGACTTTATATACTCACCCAGTCTTTCAAATATTCTGCATAACATTATTGGATGATTAGCCCTAGTTTTTGATTTGCCAAGAATGTTGTCGACATAGTCTTCAACAATGTTATGAATCATATCATGAAATATGATGGTCATGGCTCTTTATTATGTGACTCCAAAATTTTTAATAAAAAATGACATAACTTGATAATAGAATGTTCCGCATGGTGTGGTAAACACTATTTTATGTTGGTTTTTTGGTGCTATCTTGATCTGATTATAGCTTGAGAAGCCATCCATCAAAGAAAGTATTTCATAACCCACTGTAGATTTGACTATCATGTCAATGTTTTGCAAAGGAAATTCATCCTTGGGGCATGGTTTGTTTATGTCATGGAAATCAGTACAAATTTTGATTCCTTTTAGCTTTTTGTTGATTGGCATAACATTTGAGATCCACTCTAAATAGTCAATCGACTGAATACATCCTATTTCCAAGAGTTTTTACAAATATTTTTTCACTAAAATGGTAATGTGAGGATGCATCTTATGCAAATTTTGTTTCACTAGTTTGGCATCGGGATGTACCACAAGGTGGTGAATAATCAAGGTAGGGTCCAAACCTGGCATATCAGAATAGGCCCATGCAAATATGTCATCAAATTTCCTCAAAAGGGATGTAAAGAATTCATGTTCCTCCTCAATAAAGGATATACTGAGCTTGATCAATTTTAGGTCATCCAGGGACCTAATGTTAACCTCTATTATTCTTCCACTAGAAGGGTTGAACCATCTTCAAGAATAGTGGGCAACAATTTGAATTATTGGCAATGTTGGAGTCCTCTGTTAAGACTAGTTCTTTGAGTTCTCCTAGGAATGATGAATTAGAATCCCCCAATAGGAAGGATGTTCATGTAATAAATAATATTGAAAAATCTTGAATGATTCGATCAAAATCTTGTTATTCTTCAAAATTGAATTCAGACCCAGAGACAAGTTCATCATTGGTGGTCTTCTTAGCTATGCTTGAAGAAGGCTGAACACCCCCATCTAATGGTGCCTGAAATAGGTTTTCACCACTAGATTGGCCTTTTTATTTACTTTTTCCTTGGTTCGAAAGTGCCTCAAAGAGGTGATCACTTTGGGACCTCAATGTTTTATTTAGTTATTTTTGGCTAAGGGTGTTCACCCATTCTCCAAAATAGGATTCAGGATCCAACTTGATTGAGAACCCTAATTTATGGTCCCGAACATTGTTCTTAAGGCTTAGAAAATCATAGAAAACCTCATCATTTTAAAAATCATCAATCAACACATCAGATTCTTTTTGGTCTTAGTCTATCAGTTGGAGATAACATAATAGAAGTGGATTGTGATGAATGACCTGTCTAAGGATATAAATAGAATGAGTGTCAAAAAAATTGGTCTCAATTAGGTCATCAAAAAGGATATGATCAGAATCTACTTTACTATCAACATCATCATCATTATTCATAGGCATTGGAACATGATTAAGGTACATGGGGTCATCCCTAGGCAGTTTAAATCCAAGTCCATAGGGTCCTTTGTACTTAGTCATAGAAATCAGCTCAAGTGTTCTATGTTGATTTAGTTTGAGGCTTCCTCCTTCATAATATTGATTCTTAATGATTATTTAGGAATAGGATACTTTGCATTTTCATAACAATCAACCTATTTATCATTATACAACCATGATTCATCACCTTCAAGAGGGTCTTGTTTTTGGCTAGAGGGTAGTATGAAAGTGACAAGTGTTAGACCATGAAGGTTGCCTTTGCCCTTTCTTTTCCATTTCACGCAAAGTGGTTTGGCTTTAGGTCTTCTAAAGGACTTGGGGTTCTGTATAAGGTTTATAATGTGAAAGGTGTCATGGGTCAAATACTCTCTTAGGCCATTAGTTGAGATGGTATAATGATTGGATATTTTAGGAGGTGATATGTGGGAAAGGGAATCAAGGGTATTAGGATTAATGTAGTTAGCCTCTAGTAAATCAAGGAGTATTGCCTTTCCCTTGTCTTTCTTGGGAACTAGATTCATGCCAAAATGGTAGTTATAACTCTTGAGCTCAGTCTCTAAATGTTTATAATGTTCGTATGGATGTAAATCTCTTGGTTTACAAACCTCCATTCTTGAATGGGAGAATTTGATACATTGTTATAATGTCGATGGTACTACATGAATTGTATGACAAATCAAGATCTAACACATGGCAGAGTGTATCATGGGTCAAGGGCCCAAGGATAACTAGTAAATATATGGTGCCTTGTGATTCTCATTCTTCATTATCATAGGCTTTAATGGTTATTATTTCAGCTTAAAGATCTACTGTAATGTAATTGAGAAGCTTGATGAGATTTAGAGACATTATGTTTAGACCTGGTCCATTGTTTATAAGGACACATTTAACTTTATGCCACTTTATGCAAAATTTAATATACAATAGATTATTATGCAGTGGGCCAAGGGATGACATATTTCTTTGGTTGAAGGTTACTTATTGGGTTGGAGTTAGGTGTCCAACCAAAACTTGAAATTTATTAGGGGATATGTCACTTGAGACTATGGATTGGCTAAGGAACTCATTTAAGATGTTTTTGTGGATTGTTGACATATGCTACAAATCTAAGATGGAGATTTATGGTGGTCTCTTTTACAAATTTTCTATAATGTCAAACATCTTTTCTTGAATAGTGTTAAAATGGCTTGTTCTAAGGTAGAATGGATTGTTGGATGATGGGTGAGTGGTAGATAATTATGGGTTTAAGATGGTAATATTTGACCACCAAGTTGTGATTGTACAATCAAGTTGGTATACAGGACCATAGTTGCTAACAAATGATGGTGATGGTGGGGGACCAGATAGGACAAGTCTCAATTGTTTATACACTTATATGTGGTCATGAGGTAAGGATGAGTTATCATTATAAGGTCCAAAATTAGTAGTCCTTACTTGTTGGTACACCTGTATGCAGTTCCAAGTCAAGGAAGGATTATCAGTGTGAGTTGGTTGATTGGAATTGTTTATCAAGGGTCTTGATTGATTGGTATTCAGTCTCAGATTTGTGAAGATGGTAGAAATGTGAGCTCATGTAATATGGCATACAACCATGTTGTATTCATGTGTAATTACATGGTAGGTCTGTTGGTTATTAATATTATGACCTTGGTCTCGTCCATTAGGTTGATGTTGTTAGTTCTGCTATTGTTGATTTGGTTGATTCTATCTCAATGGTTGATACTATTATTGTTGTTATATTGGTCATTGTTTCTATTGTTGTTATTATTGCTTCTGAAAAGGTTGTGGGTTAGGAGTAATTTGTATATAGTATGTGGGATGAGCAGATAGTGTTTACACTATTTACACATGTCATGATTCAATTACTCCATTTCCCAAAACATTCTTGTTGCAATTGAAAGGCTTGGGTTTTTCATATTTATTGGCTTGTGTCAATTGTAATGCTTGTGCTTGGACTTGGTTCTAGTTTTGATTCTAGACATTTCCTTGATTGGTATCTTGGTTTTGATTTGATGAGGTAAGCTTGATGATCCCTTTGTTGATAAAGGTTCACTCGATCAATAAACCTTTGTCATTGATCTCTTTAAAGTATGTGCACATTGTAGTTCTAGATGATAAGATATCCCACTATGTAAATTTTTGGTAAACATAGCGGCTAATTGTTTATTTGGTAAACTATGGGTGAATTAGCTTACAAGGGCTCTCCATCACTGTACATAACTTGCAAAACTTTGACCGGCCTTTTACATGGATTGCATTAAGTCGACCAATGAAATATCATGCTTGAGATTGTATGAGAATTATTGCACAAACTTGTTAGAAAGATCATCAAAATCTAATATTGAATTCTTGAGAAACTTAAAAAAACACTCTAAGGCTTGTCCTACCAAACTCCTTGGGAATAAAAATAATAGATATATGTTGTTATATGCCACTGGCTAGCATGTGATGAAGAACTCTATTAAATGAGTCTTAGGGTCAACTTTCCCCTTGTATTTGTCAAATTTCAGTGGTTCATACCCTGGAGGAAATGACATCTAAAAGTACTCGATGTTAAAAGGATAAGAATACACATCATCCAACTTGAAATTTTTGATTTGTTTCTCAGTTTGGATGGCAATAATTACATCCTTCATCTATTATAACTCCTGGGCTACGAAACTAGAGGGAACATTGGTTTGAGGTGGAGGCTGGGAAGTCATAAGGGTATTACTTTGATTGGGGTATGATGGAGGTATATTTTATTATGGAATGTTAGTTTGGTTGGGGAATGGATCAGGAATATGAATGCATACATTAGGGTGCAATTGTTGAAATTTCTCTTGCGATTGCACAAAATTCTACTTGGGGTTTTGTATATGGACCTAATTTTGGGTAAATTATGACTGAGAGGGAAGGATATGGATAAGAGTGACATACTATGCCTATTGAGTTTGAATAGGGACCTATTTTTGACTAGTCAAACTTTTCTAATTTATGGGTACTTGTGAACTAAAACCTTATCATTGAGCTTGTGGCACATTATAGACAACATTGAAACATTGAAACATCTAGGTTGTGTGAATCCTTGTTAGGAAGTTGATGCATTTTGAAGGTTTGAAATTTATTGCTGACCAATATTTATACATTTTTGGTTAGACATCATTTGGTTTTGAATTAGCATATTATTCTATGATGAAAGAGGTATGTTCATTACTACCTAACGAGGTAGAACATTGGTTTCCCCATATTGAGGTGATAATATGTTCTATCCCTACTGCATTAATACATTAGATAATGCTTTTTATTATGGAATATTACTCATCACCTATTTGGGAGGAGTAAGATTCATCACATTTTATTATGGCACAACACTAGTTATTGGTTGACTACCTAATCCTGTTCGTTGAGTGCTTGAATAAACAATTGGTTGAGGATTAGTGGTAGTTGTTTGAGATTAGGATGTAGAAACTCCTATTCCCTAATTTTTAGAACCACTAATGGTTCTAGTTAAAGGCACATTTATTTTTGGACTAGTTGTTTGTGCACTTACACCACTTTAGTTTAGATTAGACGTTGCTTGTGTATTATCCACTGTGTTTTACTCAACATTGTACATAGAGGCAAAAGACACTTCCTGGATGGTTGAGGTATGGAACATGTTGTCAACCAAACTATTTTACATAAATAGGTCTAAACCATAATTTTATTGACCAGTCAATTCTATTAAAACTCTTATTAAAGGAGTTAAATCAATAAGAGGTTTGTTTGACATGGTCATGTTATTAAAATTATGCACTAGATTCAAATGAGTTTGGTATGCTATCTGCATCTATATAAAGTGATCCTCCGTGAGGCCTTTTCCTTTGACAAGAATATGACAGTATTGCTATGTCATTAGGACTAAAGCTAGAGGGTTGATAGAAGAAGCCTATTCATTGTGTTGACTATAAATTACATTGTGAGGCATTATTACTAGACTTGAAAAATTCTCATGGGGAAGTCTGCTGGAAACTTAGCCCCTACTTCTATAGGTCTGACCAAAATATCATCCTTATTTTTCCATAAATGACATTCAAATAGATAAGGATCATATGTTGATGTGTAGTAACATAGAATGGTTGTTGATAAAATGGTCTTCAACTATAGGTACTATATCTAGGTATTGCTCTATTTGTTCTTGATCCTGCTCTAAGTATGGAGGCATGATAATCAAATAGTGAGCCAATGGGCCTTGGTTTTGTGCCCCTATTTGAGTGTTATAAGATGGATAGGGATCTGTCTAATAAACAACATCATTTGCATAGGGGTCTTGAATCATTTCTTCTTATGCGACTACATTACTAAGCCTTGGATTGTACATGATGCCACTATGAGTGTAGGAATACATGTTGGGATCTGTAGTAAATGCTTCGCTACCAAACAAAATAGAGTTATACAAACTCTAAAAAATAAATCTCTAAAAAGAGGTTCAAACTTGGTCTAACTTAGTCAAAATGATGGATATGTATATCCAAAAAGGTTTATGCAATGACTTGTGATAAAACAAGCTAACTTCAAATTTTTAACATTGCACGTCTCACATAAAAAAGGTCAAGTAGATGAACTAAAAATTGAAATGCCAATTTCTAGGATTCAAAGTGTTTCAAACAAGTCTAATCTAGGAAAAACAAAGGTTGATAGGTCTTTTGTCCAAACACAACATCAAAAATTAGGCTCAAATGGGCTGTGCTAGGACTTTTTCCCAAACATGACATATTTAAAAAATAAATATGACATATTTAATCTAGATGTGAAATAAATATGACATATATAATCTAACAGTTTTGAAACACTTTTAACAAAAAATAGGCATTTGACTCTTGGACATAAACTTGATCAATGGGTATGAGGTATGAAATAAAATGCACGTGGAGATATATTATTTTCTCCCAAATAATGGCACAAACTAGACTCTTTTGACCAATAAACTAAACAAAAATGAATGACACAACTACACTAGACAAAGACTCACAAAGTACACTCAAATTGGTTTGAAAAATTGTACTCTATGCAAATAAGTTTATGAAACAATTTGAACAACATAATTCCACTAAAATTATCAAAAGGTGTGACAAATTTTTGCTTCAAGACTCTAAGGAAAAATGTTTTGATAAGATCTGGGAAACATAATGCTACTCTCCTCAACTCAAATCACACACACACACACAAAGTTTCACAAATTTTTAAGTAATTTTTTTGGTATCAAGTGGACTCAAGACTTATTTCACTACATCATAAAAATAATGGCAATAGAATGGGTAGTATAAAATTTGGTTCTTGAAATCAAAGCGTGAGTGATACACAAGACGACTTGAGTCCACCAATGATGATAATGATATGAGTCTAAAAATGGCCCTCAATCCAAATTAGAAATTAAACCTAAGTTTCCTCAAGTCTAGTGCAAATGGAGAACCCACTTAACACATCAACCTTATGAACTTAGAAAGGTGCAATTTCAAATTTAAATTATCAATGAAGGACTTAAGAATTTTTTTCAAATAGTCTAGATGCAAATGGGTGGCATAATTGCCCCAAAATGGATGATATGACACGATGTTTTAGATGACAAACTTGAACAAGAAAAAAAATGATTTTCACTTAGACAACATAATGCCTCCTTGTTCAATAAATTTGGTGGAAATAGTGTTTGGTTATGGATTTTGTTAACAAATAAGTTTTGACTCAAAATAAGACCAAGTAATCTAAGACAAAGACAAAAATAACTAAGTAATTATCCTAGGCCCTAAACTGATAAGGTTGCATGATATTATTGAAGTCCATATTATACACACACTTGAGAGGAAATTAAGTGTTCATCCAAAATAAAAGTGCATTATATAGTAGGGTTTTTACACCCCCTTCTCTTAAGTGATAATATGATGATATGGACCTTGGGGCACACCTCATATCAATGATATTTTCACAGTAAGTGGGGTTTGTCTAAAAATATATAATTTTTGATCATCTAAATGGATCTCATGTGTACCAAATTCCATGTTAGCACACAAGAGATGCAACATGTCATTTGGGTCTGCATCAAATAGCTTGTTATGAAAGGGTCTAGTCCTTTTCATAACCACTACATTCATCACTTGTTTAATGTAGTGTGATGTCCAATATGATCATATGTCTTGGGCTTAGCCTAAACTAACAGAGATGGTTTAATTAATCAAACCACTATCCTAATGAAGGGATATACATTTATATACCTCCCATGGAGAGGGGTTGAAGACAATGATAGGAGATGAAGCCCTGGGCTAAAGCTTCCCTATAGAACTTATGGAAGGTAATGAAGTCCCCTTCACAAGACAAAATGCGTAAAATAAAAACTAAGTAAAAAGGATTTATGGTTGTTTATAGATCACCGAAACCATGTGGTTCTTGGGGAGATCCTTCAAAACATCTTTTTTATGCCTTTGGACTAAGACATAATTTGCAATGAAGATGACACTTTTGATCCCACAAGTTCCTTATAGGGGACGGGGGGAGAGCATACATGCATACCTTCCTTGTTGCTCAAACAAATTTAACTAAGTAAATGATTTAAACAAAAAAAAACTTAACTTTGAAGTGAGTTTAATTTTAAATCACTAAAATGAAAGATTTGGTGGTGTTCTTTGGTCCCTTGGCCTTAAGTTGCAAAACTTTTAAAAAATAGCCACAAAAACTATTCAAATAAACATCCAAGTTTTTATTTAAGCCCCAAATGGAAATTCTTAATTATTTTTAAGCACCCAAAAAGAGGTTTAAAAAGACTTAATTAAACTTGATTTGATCATTTTCCAATTAGGTCCTGCAAGCTAATTGTCAGACTGTTGTTTAGCTTTGAAGCTCTTTTGTGAATGAGATAAGTAACTTTGAAAAGTGTGCTCTCAAGTTTGCATAGTGCAATACCGTAGATACATAGTCCAAAACCATAACTCTGCAAAACAATAATTTGTTAAGACAATATCACAATTCATGGGTTAGACAGAAAAAATAATAAAATCACTACTCTATTAGACAAAACCACAAGTCACAATGCAAAACCATAACTTCAAGAGTTACGATTTTGTCACCTAACCCTCAATGACTATGCTAACCACTAGTGGTTTAACCACAAAACCATGACTACAACTGATGATATCATAAATTTGAAAAGCATATTATTTCAATATCATGACTAGGGAGTCATGGTATTGCAATATCACAACTTGACCTATAGATAGAGAATCAATTAGTCTAGAAATATAACTAAAATGCAAAATCGTGTCTGGAAGACAAAACTGTGACTATGTCAGTTACGATTTTATGGTCCAAAAGATAAAAGTAAAAGTCCACAATGACAAAATCATTACTTCCATAAAATGTATTTTTTCTCAAATTTTCACCCACTTTAGCCTCAAACTCCAAGATTCTACGTGAAAATGGTTAGTAGTATGATTGTAGGTGCCATTTAAACAAATTTGTGGGATACGGTCCCATCAGGCGTGTCATTTATGAACATAAGAATCTGATAATAGGAGATTAGTATAGTGTTAGTGTAGGAAAACCAAATCTAAAAACACACTAATAGCTAAAACCTTAAGCCTAGATTAAAGGGAGGAACATAATAAGAAAGCTATGATAAAAACACAACTAAAACATAAAAGACAAAACCTTTTACCTTTCTTGTGTGTCTAAGATGACTTGTTGAAGTGGCTTGCTCAACTTGTGCTCAATAGGTCTTCATTGATGGAGTTTTGGCTATTCTCTACCTCCTCTTGGCATCATTGGATTTTGGATTTGGCTTGTGAAGCTTGTCTCAATAATTTGGCATAATAACACTATATCAAAATTACTTTTGAAAGCATTTGAGCATGATAACTTTGGCTTGAGAGAGCGTAAAATTATGAGTGTGAGGACTTATATTTATAGATTTTACTATTTGATTAGAATGAACTTGAACCATCCATCTCAAGATGAATATGTGTGGCTAAGAATCCATTCAATTTTGGAGGCTAAAATCAATAAATGCCCTCATAAATATTGGGATAAGGAGTCATTAAAGAGGAATGGGAGGGCTTAATCAAATATTTGTGGCACTTATAGCTTGTGGATGCCACCCCATAGATGATGTCTTAGGTGATTTAGTTATTCATAATCAATTTACGTTAATGAAATAATCAATAACCTCTATGGAAAATCCATTTAAGCTCTTGATTCAAATTAATTAGCTTTAAATATGATAGTCAATTTTGGTGTAAATTCTTTGGAGATTAGTGATCAATTAATCAAATTAGTCAAAATATCATATTATTGGGTCAAAATTTGATTGGAAAGGAATTGGAAGGTGATGTTAGATGGTTATAACCGTTATCCCATTTAAGATGTTGTCAACACAAAATAACAAAGGCACACGTCTCGTGCAAGAAAATTGGTAGAAAAGAGCAATCCAAAGCACCGAGATGTGAGATAATTATTTTGATTCAAAATGATCTGATTAAAGTAGGTATCACATAAAATTAATTACCCCATTTAGAGATACATTGGCTAAAATTGGCACTTCTATATGACAAGTTTGAACCATTTAACACGTTTTAGTGTTTTTAGCCCAAATTACAATATTTGCTAGAAATTAGTCTGAAGCTTGGTTAGAGGTCATTGGTGAATATTTTTAGGTGTCTATAAGAATATTGCTATATCTATCACTATATATACATATAATATGCAAATATATAAATAGAAATCACATGCAATTGATACCACAAAACAAATATTCTAGAATGTTTAATGTCGTATAAATTTATATTGCCAAACAACCCTATAGGTACATTATCAGAATAAGATTACACATAATTTATATATATTTTGAACATTAAATTATGGTTAATTGTATATATACATATATATTCATATCACTGTGCACGCATATATATCCAAACATGAGACCGTGATTACATATATCAGTAATATATGTAATGTTTACAATGGTAAAAACTTTAAGTCTTTCATTAGATTTTAATATTTTCCACTAAATATTATTTATTGAAATACAACTTGTAGATCATTTTACATCCACCTTAGATCATCCTCATTTATAGTTATCTATATTAAGCTATATTTTTCTCAATTTTTTATTACATGTAGATAAATTTATACCACTATTATAATCATCAATATATTTTATGCACTAGTAAAAATGATTAGATCAGTTCATTGTATTGTTTTTGAGATAGATCTAAAAAGGATATGCCTTATGTTCTTCTATCAGACATCTATGTAGAAATGGAACAATTTTTCATAATGTATGGTGATTTATGCAGAGCTAGGAAATTTGTATTTCCAGATTCAAGATATGTACATACAAATGTGACGAAAGAGGAAGAGAGTCATGCCTCTATGCTGAGTTGGTGATTGCATTAGGATTTGTTAAAATCATCTCCTGTATAATGGAAGATCCCTTTTTATTTGAATCTTGAATATTGTAGACATTGGAAGCATGCTGACAGGGCAAATAGATCAGGTTGGGCACCTGCTAATTGTTTTTGATGAAATGATGCCAAAATTTACGTGGTCCTCTTGGAGGGACTAACCTAGATCTGAAGGCATTATCATAAATTGAAGATACCTTAAAAATAATAATAGCATGGCATTGGCATTTTTAATGCATGATTATAACTATCTATTAGCTTAGCTTAAGATGACTTTTGGACAACTTAATGTTTACTCATAGGTTTAGCGGGGATAATCTAATTCCACCTGACACCACCATTCAAGAGATCTCACTCTAATGTGTATATCTTACTTAGAGGTGGATTCCAATGTTGGATAATAAAGGGCACTATATAATTTTTATATGTATCCATAATTTTTAATATTTCTTACCTCCATTTGTTTATATTCTATAAACACACAACTTGATGGATATATGTATTTTAGACAAATAATTTTCCTAAATTTCTCACATAATGTTAATTACTTCCCCTTACCTAGAAAAAGTGCCTGGAATGATATGATTCGAAGGACTATTGCTTGATTCGATCTCTCTCTCCTCCTCTACTTGCTACCCTTCTACACTGCATCGCTCTTCCTCTTTTATGCCATACTCCTCCCTCCCATATCTTACCATGACCCCCCATGTCATTTTATTTTTATCCATATTTATTTATAAAATCATTCCCCTCTCAATTTGTTGTGGCCTTTCTCTTGCATGCTAACTTCTCTTAGTTCACTCCCATGCATGGCATTTTTACTCTCATTTAATTTTAATAATTGGAGTTATCACTTTATCAAAGTCATAGTCTATCCTTGTTTTAACTTTATTATAACATATAATTTATTTAATATAGATCTTTATACCATAATTTCCAAGTTATCGTAACATAAGGCTATGTTGACTACTTAAATAATGATATCTAATTTCTAACTTTCAATGTAATTTCATGCATTTTAAAAAAAGACTAGGTTTAGATTGTCTTAACTCAAAGCTATTATTTTAAGATGGTTCAAGCTCTTGAAAGCAATTAAAATAAAGATAATTATTAATTTATCTAATAGATATATAAGTCCATAATTTATTCTAATTAAAAGATAACTATATCTTCAAAAAGTAGTATATATATATATATATATATATATATATATATATATATATATATATATATATATATATATATATATATATATATATATATGTCTTACTTATGTTGATATCCTACATATCAATAATTAGTGAACTAAACGTTCAAAGATGTTTTTCAAAGACATTATATTAGTTTATACATTTAATAGCAATTAAATAACTATTTTTTTGATTTATCCTAAAAAATCTAAACAATTATAAGTAAATAAATCTTATGTAATTTTATGCAGGTCAAAAACTAAATCTATATACAAAATACAATCACAAACAAGATTTTTATAAAAAGTACTAACATTTAAAACATGTTACACATATAAAATTTTAAATATATTGTGTGTATGTATAGGGTCTTAGCAATTCCTCTATCATCCTCCCAATTGTTCTATCTATTCCATCCTCTCAGATGATGCTCTCTCTCATCATGATCTCAAGGTAGGTTCAATCCTGCATTCACCTCGCAACAAGTAGGTAGTTAGTCTGAGTCATCATATATCAACCAATGATGCAAAAATAATAAATACATATCCATAATATATAGAATAATAAAATACACCTGATACACCATGTGATCTAATCAACATATCATTGTCCCATAACAATATATGTCATAAAGCTCAAATCAAAGTAATAATAATCAACTAATAACCATATTAATTCACAAATTTAAAAGTTATAAATCATAGGGTGAAATTGAGATGTAGCAGATTACAATTATTTATAGGCCAATTATTAATAGCCTTCATGAGTCATACACAAGGAGTTACTAGGCATTCAAAGAGTCTAATGTTTTATTCTAGTTTTTAATATTTAAGCTATTTAATTGTATTACCCAAAATATTTGATTGTTTAAATGGCATGACATAATCTTAGTAATAATCC